>WEIS01032183.1:1190-19089 GCA_013389965.1 Todus mexicanus | reverse complement strand
GGCCCAGCCAAAAGTGTCATCAGGTGTTGCCTGCAGTCATTTGGTGGGGTGTGTCCTGAGCAACAGCTGCCCCAGTGCAGAGACCTCCTGAGAGTGGTGGGTGTTGGGTGCTCAGGGTGCAGCTTGCTCTTCCCAGCAGCTCCTGACACATTTCCATCAGCAGACTGGAATCGTGCTCTGCTTCTGGAGTCCAGCAACTCTGAGCTGGGAAAGAAACAGGTTTCCAGCACCCACTCATGCTTTGTGAAATGCTTAGTGTTGGTGGTCAGGATTGTTGCCGAGGAGAGGGCAGGAGCAGGCCCCGCAGCAGGCCTAGGCCGGTACTCTTCCAGGACGAAGGGGTGAGCAGCTCTTCAGCCACTGCTGGCTCCTCACACATCAAACTTGGTAGGTACAGAAGCATAACTTCATGGCAATATCTGTGTTTTAAACATATTTTCCAATAGCATTTTAGTAATTATTAACTAGGAAAGTGGTTAGCAATTTGGAGCTCAGTAATACATGGAGGTCTATCATCGTGACTGAATGGCGTGACTGCTGCTAATAGAAACATTGGAGGTGCGTATAATTCTTCAGTTTAGTTAAGAGTTTGTGTAATTATAGTGTGCCTTTTTGTTTGGGTTTTGTCTGGAAAGGACAAGAGAACCGGAGTAAGGTCCAGCACAGTGAGAAAGTAGATGTTGGTGGGAAGCTGTTCTAAGTCACAGCTGAAAGAGGAATAATGGCAGAATGAGGTGAGGAATCGGATGTGCAGCCTCTATGCGTGGCTTGGAGACTTAAAGTCAGTCTTAAAGGGGCAAGTTTTTAATGGTGTGATCTGAAAAGGGTGAAAAAATTCAGCTCTAAAGAGTTCTAGCTTTCCCTTCCTTCTTTTTAATTCACAGCTAACGTAACTTTTTAACTGTGTATATAAACTTTACAGCTGCGTGTGTGGTCGTTGCTGTCTCCTGTCTCACTTGTTCATGGACACGAACACTTGTTTGTCCAGGGTGACACATGTTTTACTCCTGCAGCGTGGTGTCAGGGGCAACTTCTCCTTAGAGCAGTGGGGCTGTGCATGGTGCCCAACAAGAGGGGTGAGCTCTGGGGAGAGCAGTTGGATTCTGAGCAATGTCAGGATGTGGATCACAAACCAGAAATGAGTTAAAAGGTTTTTTTGCTTTGCCTGTTATGTCCTAAAGAATATGTTGGAACTGTGGGTGCTCGGGAACAGTCTGAACTCCTTCACCGCAAACTGGTTCTCTTATGAAACTCATCTGTAGTAAGTAAGATGTGTGTGTTTAATTCTGTCTGTGGTGTGTGTAAGCTCTTATATATTTTAACTAACAGTGCCAAGAATGCTAGCCAAGGGTAACCGCAATGCTAGTAACCTCAAATTACAATGACTTACTTTTATACCCTTTTTAAATGGTATTTTACAATTTATATTGGAAGTTCTATACCTACTTCTACCATTTACTGACAAATACTTCATAAGCTCCTGTGGCTCTCTGCTGCTGCTGCGTTTCATGCCATAGATGCCTTCATTTCCATGCGCGGGTACGACGTATTATGAAGTGAAAATGGGAACCTTATGGGACAGAGATGCTTTCTGAAGTATAAGTCATTATGGCTAATGAAGATGTGAAAGAATACACCTAATAACGTGTTGTGGAGTCTGTTCAGTCCTATTAAGTGGAAAGTCTTGGCCTCTTGGGTTCAGCATCTCGGAACAAAGTTTTAAATAACCAGCTGATGACGCGGTGTCTCAGAATAAAAAGTAAATCTGTGCTTTTAGCTTCTGCTCCAGTCTGTTCAGTTTTGGTTCTTTCAGAACTGGAGCAGTGAAATTTAGTTCATTATGTCACATGCTTTACAAGTGGACTCTGAGAAATAAGTACGGGTTAACCTGATTTTAATAAGGTGTAGCAATAACAAAGCCCAGGACACCATGTACAAAGGAGAACAAAATGAGAGGGCTTTCCAATCCTGAATATATGGGATTGAAAACCTCTGCAGAAAGAGGTTCAGCACCAGGAGACCTGCAAGTGTCAGATTTAAGGATTCATCTTCCTGGAGTATAGAAATGATAGTGTGGAAACTGCTGACTGACAAATAGTGCTATCCCTCTTTCTTGAAGTGTGTGATTTAACCCCCTTTTTGGGCTAAGAACTGGTATCATAGGTGAAACAAGTACAGGAGGTTCTTGGCATTAAACTGACCTTTTTTATTATTATTATTATCCTATCAGGACTTTGTAAACGTACTTGATTGCACTGTGTTGTTGACACCTGAGAACTGTTACTGAATGATGAGTGTACGATGTTGGGGTTTAAGAGTTATATCTGAGTTCTCACTTCATAAACTCTCGTGGTCACAGGGAAGCATAATCCAGACAAATACCAAGACGATATTTTCATGGCAGCCAAAGTGAGGATTGTAATACTCTTGAGAATTGTTGCTTTGAGTTCCCACTGGATCAGTGATGTACACTTGGTGGACCTGGAGATGGTGTTACTGAGTATTTTTAATAATTTAGTAAAGGTCTGTCTATTATGGAAAAATTATGCATGTTCTGAGTGTATGAAGGAGCTCAAAGGTTTAATTGCAAAACACATGAAGCACAGAAAATTCACCTAAGCCATGGGAACTTTGAAAACGTATTGTTACAGTTTTTAAATGTGCAAAATGATAGAAATTACTGCTTGTCCCTTGTCCACCGATTGTTCTAAAACAGTCTGTGTGGTTAACAGCAGGAGTTGAAAGACTAGAGCAATCTCAGCTATCATAACCAGCCATTTGAGCTCTCTTGTCCTAAGAGGAAAGGTGGGTCTTGCAGGAAGTCCAAATGGCCTAATAAACCCAGGGAATTTAGGAGCAAAAGATATGCATGGTAAAAACTAGTGCCACTTAAGCTACACTTTCCATTACTATGTTCCCTCTAAAGAGTTAACAGAAGTAACCTGTGCTCTAGTTGCAGCCACTTTTGCAGAAGCAGCCACAGCTCAAAATCACCCTATTGCCGTTATTGCACCGGGATCTTCCTGCGTTGGCCCAGGCGATGCTTTGGGCACTGCATTAATCCCTTCTCAGCTAATAGTGGCAGCACTTGTTTGTCCTCACGGGCAGGCTGGGAAGCTCTGTGCGGTGGCATTAAGTAACTCTGAGCGAGTACGTACCAGTAGCCAGGGCTCACGCAGTGGATCTGTCACATTAGCCTGAGCGTTTGCAGTGCGTAGGGTTTAGCTTCTGTCCCTTGATGAGAGAATTAAAGAGCATGTCTGGGCTCTGAGTTAAAGGCTCCTGCGTGTTGATAGGACTTGAGTTATTTAAGTTAACTTTGCAGTGAAGACAACCCCCAAGGGACTGTCAGCTCGAGAACACCCACTAACCACAACTTGTCATGTTACTACAGAGAGAGAGAAATGAGCTTTTAAGTAATTAGTGCCCAAAGCATTCACTGCTTTGTAGGTCAAAACCAAAACCTTAATGCTACCAGAAAACTAATCAGAAGCCAACACAGATTTCAGAACGCGGCTATAATAAGCTTTTCTTGTGACATGTCACTTAATAAATAGGCAGCAGCCTTTTTCTCTAGCTCAAATTTCCAACTGACCCACTGACAGCACAGCCCTGTAGCCTCAATCGCAAGGTGACCGAAGTAAGGATATCCACATTGGGTCTAGGATCCAAAATGCAAGACTGTGCCGTAATTTCCAAATCGAAATGGCAAAACTCATTCTGGCCTCTAAGGTGTGTAACCTGGGTACCTGTGAATCAACTGGAAAATCGGAGGTAGACGGTTAGAACTTATTACTCGTGCAGCAGGAAAGCTCGTTGTCTGAATTTCTGTTCTTCCATGAATTATATGCCTGGGTAGTCTCTTGAGAAAGATACTTGGGCACAAAACATGTGCAGGGCCTATGGTGCCCTTTGGCTTATGGTGAGTGTGTGCAGGCAGGAATCCACTGATCCACAATCTTGAGCAGGGGTGCAAATGTAATAGTGGAGTTTCCTACTTCAGAAGATCCAGAGAATCTCTTCTGGAAGTGGCTGTACGCACGTATACGCGAGTTGAACGTTCCTATCACCATCACTTTAAAGTTTGAGGATTAATTAAGCCTTTTTAATCGTACACTCTTGCGTGTGGTTAAAACACAAGGGGAGTAGAAAGAGGGATGGAGTCGTGTATTCACTCAGCCTGTTCAACCTACCATACACTGCTGTGTGTACTGGTAAAGATAAGGGGCAATGTAAAACACAATGTTAAAATAATAACGTTCATTATAATGCAAGTTGTCAGATGCTTATGCCAGCCTCGGTGAAAAATAAACTTCTACAAGCCATGTAACGTAGATTATTTATTCATAATGCAAGAGGAAAAGCATTGAGTTGTCTTTCTCTTGCTTTATCAGAATTTCTCAGAGTCTGAAACTTCCCTCTCACATGTTGGGGTTGATTACTGAATTTCTTGTGAGCAGTGAGAAGGCGCAGAAAAATAAAATGATACAAAGATATTTCTGAGGCAGCATTTGTCAGCTGAGCTGAGGAGAGAGAATCTTAAAGGAAAGGTGGTGACAAGAGGGATGGGTGAGAAAAGATCCTCCAAGAAAATGTGTTTTGCAGTACCTGTTGACCATGGAATCCAGAGGTGGGAGGAACTTTTGTGTATGTGTGAATAAACCTTTTTAAATTTTTTTAATTGTAATGCTGTTTCTGACATAGCAGGCAAACAGACATAACTGCCACCCAAGTTAGCAAGTATACTTGTAGATGTATAATCTAAACTACTTTCCGCCTTTACCTGAAGATCTCCAAGCACTTTTGAGCCCCTCTTTTCTATAAGATCAGAAAGCCAATTCCAGTCATTACGGATAGGAGTGGTCTGAAGCACTGTCAGCTAAAATGCCACGGCCGCTGGATGAGGTAAAGATGGCATAAGCAACTGATGCTGAGACCTCTCAGCATTATATTGCTACTCTCTCCACATCAAGATGTCCTTCACTTGCTGCAGGATGAGTTAAGAATTGATTCTTGAGTAAAAGACTATCCCTTTCTTGACTGTTTTCTCTTTAGACCATTTAACTCTCTAAATAAAGTCCAGGAACAGGATTCAGCAACTTGATCAATTCTCATCTTAGTCTGCTAGTTGGCAGGCAGCAAGTCTCTGCCTCTGTCACTCCAGCTCTCATCTAGGAAAGATCAGGATGATGTTGTCCTGTCTAAAACAGTCTTAGCTATAGAAATTACAAACTAGCAAAACTGTGCTGACTTTTGTCTTCATATGTGTAAAGTGACTATTTGTCTCGTTAGCAGCATCTTCATTTTAAAACCATCTTTGGTGTATAGTTAAGGTTGTTGCAAGAGAAACCTCTCATAGCTTCACATGAGATAGAACCTTCAACTTTTAGTTGGTTTATCCTGTTGTAAGTCAAGCAGAAATTTTGCAAGTGGTCTTGCAGCTCGTGTTTTGTTGGTTGTTTATAGAATGAGTGTCCTGGCATTCATTATAGGAATCTTTCTCCTGTTCGTTTCCCACTCTTCCCTCCCCTGGTCCCTTGTGCTGACCCCTAATCCCAACAAAATGAAGATCTGGTTGTCATATGGGTTGCAAAGCTTTCCTCTTGCATCACAAACAGTATAGATCAAAACCACCTCATTTAAAAACAGATGTTTTCTGGTAGTGATTAATATAGTTTCTCCCTCCCGCTTCCTTTTTTCATTATTTTTTTTTAGAAGAACCTTTTATTTCAGAATCATCTGCTTCAGCATCACCTTAATGGACTGAATTTGGGCACTGAGGTGACTGGATGAACTGGTTCATTGGAAACATGAGTCTGAATTTTCAAGACAAGCTCAGAGCAAACTCATTTAGATTTCCTCGCATATCCTCACTAGTTTTGGCTTGAAGGACAAATCTTGTGCGGATAACCATGTTCTCGAATACTGTTCTCAAGCAAGAACTCCAGTGGAAACTGTGGGGTGTACTGAGCACTTGTGGCTGCTCCAGTCACCGGTGCTTTCTGAATTTCAGAGCTTCTCTGAGTACTCCATTTGACAATTTCAGTACAGTCTTTTATTTGACAGTTCTTGCAAAGAGTGATTTTTTTCTCCTGGTTTATTGGGCCAAAACGTTTCCCTTTTTTACTCTTGCGCTCTTCAGCAGTGCGCAGTTTGGCTTTCTCCTTCTGTGCTGGAATTGGCTGCATTTTACTGAGGCTTCAAATAGAGAGGATTTCAGCCTATAAATCCTTACTCTGTGTGAGTCCTTATTTTCACTAATAGCCCTGCTGAAGTCATCAAGGCTGTTTACATGAATAGGATCAGGAGTAATTCTAGTTGGGTCTAATTAGTTACACCAATTTAAGTGAAAGCAGAATCAATCCATTGTTTTGCCGAATACGTTAGGATGAAATATGCTAACACAAAATATAAAACCACTTTATTGTATATAGCTGCATGGTTACGGGACATTGTTGTCTGGCATTTTTCACAAAGAGCGATCATTAGTACGAGTTGGAAAAATATAGGGTTTGGGGCTGCGTTTTCCCTGCAATTTAATATTACTCGGTATTGGTTAGAAATAAATTGTTACAGACTCCCTTTGAATTCCTTGAGGGTAAATATTTATCACATGTAACGTTTCCTCAATATTCTGAATTTTCAATACAATTAGCTTCTCTGTAGGTTATTTACTCCAAGTTAAAATTCAAGGAAAAGCCTCCGAGTGTATTTTGAGCTGAGCTATTCATCAGAAGTCCAACACCATTTTGTTCAAAGTGAACCAAAAGCTGTGGGAGATTTTTCTAACTGGGGAACTGCGCATGCAAGATGCATAAAACTAATGGTGTACACAAAGTGTCTTGTTTTTCTTCCTTTCTGTGGGGGGTGTTTCAAATGCTCATTACTTTGTCCAGAATGGGATCTGGGCGGTGAGATGGTAACGGGAGCAAAACACGGCTCTATGGATTGCCGACAGAATTCTCACAGACGTGTGGAGCCATTTAAAGTCTGTTGACCTCCAAGACCGTGCTGTCAGATCCTTACTGGGTGAACGCTGTGGGTCTGAGATGACCAGGAGGTGTTGGGGAGCACCCATGGGCAGTGGAAGGTGGATGGTGGTGGTGGTGAGCTGTACTGGGCTGAGGTCTGGGTGGGCCATGTGCGTCCCCGTGCTCTTGAGACCCTTAGACTCATTTCACTTGTGAAATAACCCCAAGCCGTAGATATGCAGCTCACTGTGCACTAGTGAAATATTACAGGAATTTGTTCTGAGTGTATGTCGGTTATAATTCAGCAGCTTTAAAGTGCCCTTGGGCTCTTTTGTAGAGTTGGGGTTTTTAAATGTCTTAGAGAAGCTGCTTTATTTTAGAGACCTGATCCTGTTTGGTAAATCCTATTTAATCACAAGCTTTACACGTTCCCAAATCAGAAGAATTGCAGTCAGTGAAGTTTCCTTGAAATTGGGGTCAGGCTGTCTCCTCCAAGTGCGGTGAAGGGTGTATGAGTCTGGATGCAGTTATTGTTATGATCTACCGGTAGTAAAGTTTGTGGAGAGGTTCTTGCTTTTCCCGTGTGTAGTTTAGTGACGTTACTATGGGTTTTCTCTGCACTGGCCCAGTAAAATGAGCCAGAATAAGGTGGAGTATGAAGAAAACAGAAGGATAATTCAACTGAAGTAATGGGAGTTCGTAAGAGAAGGGGTAGGACCTTTGGGCAGCTGTAGGAGAACTTGTGACAAGGATGGCACTTCTCAGTGACATTTTCAAAGGCCGTGTTCTAGTCACTGAGATTTATAACAAAATTTAGCATGTTCATGGAGTTAAGCTGAAGATGGTTCATATACTTCAGAGTCCGATCCCACTTTCAAATCACAGTAGTTTCATTTGGTTATATTTAATTTTGCCTGCATAAACCTTAAAACCACCATGCACAGCATCTGCTGATACGGTTTATGACCCACCCCAAGTTCATGTAAGCTGAGCAGTGCAGTAAAGAGATTAATTTTTACTTCATCCATAACATGACTTCTACTAGGAGCAGAAGCTGGAGAGGATGAAATCTCCAGTTCCTTGCTTTTAGGAGGGACAGGCCAAAACATTAAAATACTCCAAACAATTCAGGATATCTTAAAGCTTTTTGAAAAGCTTTTCCCTCTTTCTAATATTTTTTTTTTTCCCCAAGATGTTTCATTATGGTAAACTTCAAAGAGTCCATTTGATCTGCTGGTATGTTTTTGACTGTATCCACCAGGAGTTCACTTAAGCCAAGCAGTGAAACAATAATGTGTGTTGTACAGCTGAAATGAAAATTAACCTAATGTATGGTATTTGCTACACTGCACAGCTGAAATGAACTCCTGGTGGACAGTGAAAAACATGCTGGCAGATCAAATACACCTTTTGAAGTTTATTATAATAAAATGAAATAAAGCTGCCAAGGGAAGCGTGTGCAAAATAGAAAGACTTAGGAGGGCTACAGCTGTTGTGTACTCTCTCCTCTTTTTTTTTTTTTTATCCTTTTTTATTTACATTTACTCAAGGCTCTGATCCAGAGCCTCCTGAAATCAGTCTTCCCATTAGGTCTGTTGGACCCTGGTGTCAGACTAGTAGGACCAGTACGGCTGCCTTCTGCTGAGAGCTGTGTGCTTCACCAGCAACGTTGTTGACTTTATTCTGCGTGGCCTGAACGATCCACCACAATGTGATGTGCTGCTACAGAGGCACTTTTCTTGGAAGACTTCCTCTTACAGAGAATGGTAGCGTCATAATTTCCAGTCAGTCAGCGTTTCACTGCCTCTGAACAAATCCTCCTTCTCCATCCTTTACTCCTGATAAATACAATCACAGTAGTCCTGGTTTTAATCAGGAGATTAGAAGTGTCCGGTGACTTTGGCTGGCATCGTAAGCCCTCTTTGCTGTGGAAGATTAAGCCCCGCAGAGGTTAGCTTGTTTTCATAAGCAAAAAGGTTTGGGTTTTTTAGTGATATCAGTAGAACGAATTAAATCGGCTATTCGGAGGCTTCTTCCTTCTCTTTTCCCTCTAAAGGTGATGAGCATTTCCTGAGGTGTTAAACAGCACCGGTCCCACGATGGACCACTGAGGGTCACCACTTGGTCTCTACTTGGACATCGAGCCATTGACCACAGCTCTGAGTACGACCAGCCAACCAATTCCTTACACACTGAGTGGTCCATCCATCAAATCCATGTCTCTCTAGTTTAGAGACAAGGATGTCGTGCAGTACAGTGTCAAATACTTTGGTGCTTTCTCATGGAGAAAGACTGAGTCAAAGCAGACTTGATCAGAGTCTGTGTAGGACACTGTGAGTATATATAGTGTACATCCTATATAGACTATATACGTATAGTAAGAGATGTGTATGTGTGTAGTTTCAGTGTCCAGTGGAACTGAAGTTCTTCATGCACTCAGAGCTGAAGCTTGGGAAGATGAAGAATTTCTGTAGATCTGTTTGCAGAGAGCTGCTTTGGGCATGGGACCTCATCCTGTGACTGGGTCAGAAACTGAGCCCAGATCTTCTGTCTTGGTCCAGTGTCTAATCAGGGCACTGCCTTGTGCAGGATCAGGTCTTTTGTTTTGGTATTACAGAATTGCAGCTTGAGCCTATAAACCTTTCCATGAGGGGGTGGGGGGTGGTAATCTGTGCTTATGGGATTAGTCTCTTTGAAAGCACTCCTGTGTAAATAAAGTGTATTCGCAAGAGTAAAGCTTTAGCAACGTTTGGGTTTTGTGTGTGGAAGAGGTGCAATGCTGTAGCAGAGCAGGACTCTGGATTTTGCCCGGTATTTTCTCGCTGTCAACCCTTGACATTAATGGGTGGCAAAGCAGGACTTGTGTGGATCCTAAATTGTATTTGTTTGACAGATCAGGCATTGTCTGTGTGTTCCCCTCCCCTTCTCCTGAAGCAGTGGGCATTCCCCGCAGAAAGTGAAAACTGAATGAACTGATTGCTTAACCTCTCCTGACTCTACCCTGGTGGTAGATCATTAATGGTGTAGAAAACGAGGGCCAGCGCTGGCAGCACAGGGTGGGGTGTGTGTGCATCTTTAAGAGATTTATGTGGAGGTCTGAGATGAGGAGACAGCACTGTGGTACATCATCATGCAGGAGACATCAGAGACGTTCTTCTTCGCTTCGATGCATTATCATAAAAAGTGATTTAGACTAGAGCTGATTGATGCAAATGGTCCTCTGTTCTTTCCTATCATTAGCGGCCTCTTTCAGTGGCCAGAGGCAGTGATTAAAGCTGTCATTTGGAGCTGCTCATTAAAGACAAGCACCGAGTAGCAGGAGGAAAAAAGGTTGAAGAAGCATGATTTTTTCCCTCCCACTCTAAAAAAAAAATAAAATAAAATAATAAGAAAGGCTTTATCCTTTTTCCAGTTTTGTCTCTACAGGAAAAGTCTCTGTTTGATATGAGAGAGAATGCAGGTGGCTTAAAAAATAAAATCAGAACTACATTATCGTCACTTCATATTTTGAGGACAGCACAGTGCAATGTGCAGAAGATCATTAGAAAGGTATCACTGGATGTATTTGTGATGCAATAACCTGATGAAATACGAAACAGCGTTATTCACACAAGCCGGGGATTGCCCCACGAAAATCGTACAGGGTTGTAATGACTGTTCATTTTGGGGCTGGCTGAGAAGGTTGAGTAGAGGCAGCTGCGGAGATGCTGGATGGTGATTAGATTTGACAAGCTTTATCAGAACAGATTTGCCTCTTCAGACTTGAAATTCTTCAAGGCAAGGACTTTGTTTGACTATAGATATGTCCAGAGTGTCACACAAGAGAGCCACGGTCTTGAGTGGGACTCCTGGATATCATCATATCACAAATGAGAAATGAGGGCAAATTGTTCTTAAGTACACATCCTGCAGTTGTATCTTTGTATAACCACGGAGTGTGCAAGTCATCCATAAAATTGTCCATGGAGTAGTCACAAAGCTGAGGATCCAGTGATTATTGGGGGAATCCTGAGGGCCTTTGATTCATGCCTCCATGCTCCAGGACCGTGGGCAAGTTGCCATTTGTCGAGGGCAATTTCTCCGCTTCTCCATGAGAAATGAGGCTGAAGGAAGTACTTGATCCTTCCGCTATTGCTGGAGATTTAATAATTCTAGATGGTGAGATGTCAGATAGAGAGGTGGAGGAGTGCATGAGAAGGGGACAAAAGGACACGGATTAGAAATAGCAAAGCCTTGTTAGAAGCCAACTAGCCCCTTGCTCTTCGGGAAAGGCGGTGGCAGCCCGCGGGCAGGTTAATTGTGTGCTGTACACGTCCTCTTCCCCACGCACCGGCTGCTGGCAGAATTAACACATTTTTAAAGAGGTCACAGCCGGAGAAGCTCGATAAGTGCTTTTAGGCCAGCCTAATAGAAGATGCTGAGGAATGACTGAGGGGAAGTTATGATGATAGTGAAGGAGTAATTTAGCATATTAGGGGAAATATGTCAAACCAAACTGATTGCTATAAATACAGCCTTCTTATTTCAGAATCTGGCTGTGCCCCAAGGATTTTCCAATGAAATTATGGAAGTGCAGCTTACTTATTACCCGCTGACTTTCACATCATTGCACCTTCTTTTTTGGTCATGTACTTAACGCTATCTAATTGGTACCTTTCTGAACATGCTCATTTTTCTTTTAGTGATTTCATGTGAGACAGAAGAGAGAATGTTGTGACTCTGAGGGGGTCGTGGCTTCCTTAAATCTGATGTTGTCCTTCAGGAGAACCGTTCTCCTTAGAGGTTTCCTGGCTGGGGCAGGTGGCAGGGTGTCAGAATGGAGGTCGTAAAGGGACTAAAGGCTTTGGTGCTCAACCCTAAATGTTTTGGGGAGAAGAAGGGGTCACCTGCTGGGCTCAGCGTTGGGAGGTGGCTTTGGACAGAGCAGGTGGTAGAGGCAAGAAGCAGAGCTTGCTGAAGGTAGTTGGTAACAGGCAGTTTGGGATTTGCCTGTGATTTTAACAGCTAGCTTTTCCAAACTGGGCCAAATTGCTTCCAACAGAGCCTACTTCTGCTTGTCTACTCAAGTGTGATCCTACTCTCATAGCAGTCATTACATATTATACATTAGATACATTATATTTTAATGTATATCCTCCTAATACTCAAATAATCCTTAGTGTACTGACAATGGTAATAAATTCCCTGATATTAAAATGCCAGAGTAAGTGAACATTTGGTGTGTCATGTCATTCAGGTTTTGGCTGTAATTGATCTGAGCAACAATCAAGGCTTAAAGATAAGTATTTTGATTTTAGAGACTGCTCCGCTGCTGATCTCCTAGAATTCACGTTAGGTAGCAAAACCATTTAATGTGAGGGAGGAGAAAAGGGGATTGTGTCAACAGAATATAACATTACTGTAGTTTTAGCCCATTTTCTCCTCCATTTACATCAAATCTGAGTTCCCAACAATCAGAACACAGAAACATTTCCAACAGAACTGTCTTGTCTTTGTTTCAGTTTTTCCTTTATAGAATCATAGAACTATTTTTGTTGGAAGAGACCTAATTGTTTGCACTGGTCTTTTCTTCTTGCTGCTTCTCTTTCTTGCTGCTGTTGATCACCTCGGTGCAGCTACAGCTCTGCTCTGGAGGTGGGACTTTCTACCACTTTCCTTTCTCGAGGAAGGCCACGTCGTGCATGATCGCCACGGCTGGGAAGTATTGAGTGTGGTATGGGTGTGATGTACACAACCAGAGCAGCTCGTGTCGTGTGTAACAGGGGTGCTTCGTTTGGGTATCTCCAGCAGTGAAAACCTCCATGGGCTGAGATGTTTCACTAACACTGTCTCTGAACATTTGTGCAATTATAAGCATAAACTAAATGACTTTCTCAGTATAATTAAGGAGTGATATTAATTGAGAATAGGTTAAGATGCAAGAGAGGATAACAGGAGTGCTCATATGTTTTGGAGGGATACAAGTAGCTTAATGTCTTCTTCTGACTTTGGTATTTTTGACTGTTGTATTCAGCATGGGCTGCACAGCAAAGCTTTCAGTAAGATTACTTCTGCAATGACGAGGGTATTGATTACCTTAGATTCTGTATAATGCCATATGTATCCATGACACTTTACAACACGGTTGGTCTCCACCTTGCAAAGCTTCAATTTAGTGCTATTGTCAGGATTGTTGTCGGCCCCACCGCCGCAGCCGGGGGACTGGAGCTGTGCAAAGGCTTATTGACTTTGAAGTTAGTCCCAAAGAAAACAGCAGTTTGGCCCCGTGCTGGCCTGGATTTAGCTCAGGAGCTTGGAAGGCACCAGTTCAGGCACATAGGGCAGAGAGCGTGGCTGGACAAGTGTGAAGGTAATTTAAAATTTCATTTTGTTTCATGTGTTTTTACCAGAGAGCAACTTAACAACTCTCAGGTCGAGAGAGCATTTTGAAACTATTGATTAATATTGTTAATAAAATAGTTAGAGTTGCTAAATGAGGCTCAGGTTAGAAGAACCACATATAGATGTGCACATATATCATAAAATGTAGGTATGTTATTATGGCTTATGTATATGTAGCCTGCATATTCTTTGTCTTCTCGTCTCAATATAACCGTGTATAGAAACACCTGAAAACACATTCAGAGAAACAGTGATGTGAAAACTTCTGTAACCTAAACCATAAAGTTAAGCTCTGTTACTGTAAAAAAAAAAAAAATTAAACATAAAATTCACATTTTCTTCCTGATGGAGAACTTGCAATAATTTGGGGGTAAATTAAAAATACAATAAAATCATTTCCTTGTAAAACCTGGAGCTGACATTAGCCTTTAGTTATGACATTGCAAATATCTCCATAGCAACCCGGTGTGATGTGACAGCCACAATGACTGGAGGTTCACGTGCTCTGGAGCTGGAGCCGAGGGAGCTGGTGTCTTGCCTTGAGATATTCTTGATTTTTCTCCTTTCTTACAGTAGTTTTGTGCTGGTGCCATGTTGCTGCAACCAACTTGGGTCCCATACACCTATTCAAAGAGCAGAGAGTAAGATTTCATGCATTTATGGGAGTCTTTCGAATGTATTAAGGAGCAATATCTTATATGGTCTCTTCCATTAATAAATAATTTTTAGAAAGCTCATACATGAATCTGGTACTTTACGGCCATTACGTGCAGAAAGACATTATCAGTGTAGACTGCACCTTTGTTAACTGTAAAGCCTGTTCTTTAGTCAAACATATTTTATGTCTCCCTGAAGCCTGGCAGGATACCAGCCTGAGCAAAGCGAAGAGAAAAAAGAGGCTTATTGCAGATAGAAATGGCTGAAAAGTCTAAAAACATACAAACTAAAATCTGTACCGAGTTTTAGACTGGACTGTGGTTTATCTGTCTTAATTTCTTGTTCTGTCCTTAGATTCCCCAATGATAGCTCTCAGTCTTCCCTAGAATTACCCATCTCCTGAGTTTTCATTTAGAGTTATTTGTTGAGGTTATGATATGTAGCTGCCCCTTCTGATGGAGGTTGTACTGCAAGTTTTGTCCTTCAGAGAACGTGGCAGTGGGATTAGGCCAAACCCATCATCTTTTCTAACATCTCCACCTTCAGGGAAACACGGAGGCCGGCTGGCACATCCAACCTGAGACAGTTCATTTTCAGCAGTACATTTCCAGCTCATACTGTCACCAAAAATGGCAGAACTCAAACCTGTGGCATGCTCAACGCAGAGATGACTTCTCAATACTGGCTCAAAGCATTTTGTGGTAGAAATGCGTTGCCAAGCAAGCCTATAATTTCTTAGGTAAACTCTCATATTGTCCTTATTCTCTTGGTGCAATCACAGACTGAATGGTAATGGAGCCATCCACCACTGACCTTAGTGCTTGTGGAGCTAACTGTGGACACTGTGTTATGTATTCTTTAGGCCATCGGGTTAGAAACCTGTCCCACAGCCTCCTAAAAGCGATGGTTATACATATATATCTCCAATATGTCACTGCTACGACCTTTTAAGAGAAGAACTTGTTTTCTGCAGACATCAAGACTAAGAGGTATTTCACCACCCTGATGTGTAGCGAGTTGGGTGATTAAATTTCTGTGCAGTGAGATAAGACAACCCCCTGAAGGATTTATGTCCCTGTTGCTCTCTAGGCAATGTATTCTCTTTTTTGTTATCTTGGTGAACTGTGCCGAAGGTGTTTGAGGGCTTGTGGGGGGATTTTCTTTGTGATGTTTTCTGGCTTTTGCACTGTGTATCCCTGAAATCAGAGGGGGTTTTGGAGTCTTCTGGCCCACAAGGGTAAGCTGAGAAGAGACAGGATACTACCTTATGCTTAGCGATGGGAAGTAGGATTGTGATGCAGAGGTTGGGAGCAAACACGAGTGCCCAGGCAATGTTGCCTGTGGATACTAGAGGGAAGGAGTGAGACTGCAGAGAAACTGGCTGCTCTGGGCTTCCTTGGGGTAGTAACCTGGTCCTATGGTAGCCAGACTGCTCATCCTTCCTCATGCCTGTGGTGTCCTGGGATTCTTCCATCACACGGGGACCCCACAGCTCTGGTGTTTCTTCAGGAGAGGGACACAGGGCAGGAAGCAGAGCTCAGGTGAAGGGAGGTGGAACAGAGGAACCTCCAAACAGCGTTAGGTCTTTCCTTGTTTCTTGCTAAGCAGGAAAAGTCGACTTGGGTTTTCCTAGCTCACAACAAAGCTGCCTTTGATGTGAAAGAGCAGATATCTCCAGCCCCCCCGGTTGTATAAATCTGCTGAGACGTCACGCGATCGGCCGCTGATGTGCAGAGTATGGGGAAATGCAAAGCGATGAGATCGTAGCCAAAGAGCAAGGAGGGATCCAGAGAAACCATGAAGATTTTAGAAGATACAGACTCAACGCACCCAGCAGAGCTAGAATTTAGCCACCGGAGCATTCCCTGGGGTTTGATCCAGAAGGAATTCAAAGCTTGACTTCATCATCACGCTTGCAAAATATTTTACTTAAGTCTCTCTGAATAGCTCTTTTGCTGCTGGTTTTCTTCTAGGCTCTGTTATCCAGTCTTTCTGCATTATTTCTTCCCTTTTTTTCTGAGAATGAAAAAGTGACACCTTACCCTCCACAAAGCAAAATTGATCTTTCTCAGTACTGACAGTTGGTGTTTGCAAAATATCTCCATTTAAAAGGTTTGACTTTCCACCTGAGACCTCCAGTAAATCTACCCGCTGCAACAACTGGGGCTAAACACACTCTGAAAGAAGCTAAAAATCCCATGTAAACATGACTGAAGCATCCTTTTACTAACATCCTTGGCACTTTTTTTCCTAAGGATGATCCTATTGAAGGGGTGGGAGTTTAGTTTTGTTTCCTCCCACTCCAGCTTATTTGGAGGGATCTGGATCTTTGGCTTTCAAGACACCACCAGCAAAATGACTGTCCCAACATTGCTAAAGGTTGGGCTTTAGTGGGACTATTGCAAGTCCCATTACATGCAATTATGTAGGCTTGACTCAAAATCTGCTGAGGTGTCAATGAAAATCCTCCTGTGCTTACAACGGGGCCTTCAATTTCTGCAGATCAGCTTTTCCAGCGTCTGCCACGCTGCAGAATGGCTCCTCAACCCCGGGGTTCACAAGCGGCATCTCCCGCGCTCTTAGCGTGCTCTAACTGGCTAGAGAGCTGTTTAGGCTGGCTTAAGGTTTTTCGTTTCTGTATTAATTCTCTCCTGACCCTCATTAGCCGAAAGGAAAAAACAATTCTGAAAGGGTTTGATTTCCTAATATTGTATCTTCAGTATCTGCAATGCCTGTTGTGGCCTATTAAGAATTAAACTGAGATCACTAAACTCATTTCGTTTATGCCTTGGGCCTCATTCAAACCCTGGTTTCCCAGCAAAGTAAGGCCAATGGATTAACGTTTCACCTAGCTCAGTGGAGTGGGTTTCATCTCTTTTAATGCCTTTGGCATTAAGGAAAAAAAATAAAATAGAAAGAAAGAAAGGGGAAGGGGCAGGGGAAAAAAAAAAAAGGCCGATGCTTTGACTGTACCAGAGCATTTTGTTAGTGCTCCGACAGTGCCTTTACTGGGATTATTTTGTAGTGTGCTGGGCTTTATCCTGCTTCCAGTGGGAGGGGGGCAGCGGCAGCAACGCTTATTGCATCTTTATGCTGTTAAGCAGTTTGTCTGACCACGAATTAATTTTTTTATTGTTTTTTTTTTTTTAAAGAGATTTAGGTCTCTCTGTTTAAAAGGCAGCCTGGTCTTCCCTGGCCCCGACTAGCAGCATTAGCGGCTGTCAGACAAATTACAGTATGGGTGAAGCTGTGATATCGACATGTGCGACTTGATCTTTTTTAATGGGGGCACCACAGGGGTTTCTGACTGCCCCACTGAGCTTAATGTTCTGTAAGGAAAAACAGACACAGAACTGAAGGACATTTCTAATGGGCTGCCTGCTTAACCCTTTGGTAGCTGCTTGCCCGACTCCACAGCTTCTGCTTTAGACCAAGTGTTTTTGGAAGCCCACAGGAGCTGACTTTCACTTATCCTCCGTTGTGATACCTGGGAAAAGCACCATCCTGTAGGGACGCGGCTGTCCTTCCTCCCCCTCCTCTTCTCCTTTAGTTCATAATTAAACCAAATGGTTGCAATCTCTCTGGTGAAAGGAGCTCTGTAATTATAACAACAAAATAGCTTGTAAATTGGAGTTGTCTACTTCTTTATATTAACAACAGCTTTATGTACAAGTGCGGCTATTTATTTTGACCTTTCATAATAATTAGCTTCCTAGGGATAAAGAATTCGACATCTATGAATTCAGCAATGCAGAACAGCAAAGGTGAAGACCCTTCTGGAGAGCAGGGAATTCTGCAGATTTATTTGGGGTTTATTTTTTTATGCATGTGATCCTGTCTTTTTTTTTTTTTTTTTCCCCTTTTTTTTTTTAGAAACTTTTATAGTTCAA
>WEIS01032174.1:0-25756 GCA_013389965.1 Todus mexicanus | reverse complement strand
TCAGTTTATACCTATGCTTCTCTTATTTTGCTGCACCACGTGAGGATGCATGTGAGCTGTCTGCAAGGCCTGGGCGAACTGAATGGAAAGGCTCTGGAATGCTTCACCAATTCAGGGTTCTGCACCTAAGGTGCAGGGTGGCGGCTTTGTTACAAGAATTGTGATTGTCCCTTTGTGGAAAGGGCCTTGGTTTCCCTCCTTTATAACCTTGCTGAACCCAGCAGACGCTCATGAAGGTTTTAGTTTCTCTCCTGGCTCACAGCTTGCAGCCATACTCCTGAGAACCAAACTGGGAGTGGAGTATATGGATGGTTTTAAGTAACCTGGTGATGTTGGTCTCAGAAGTCCTTACTGGCTTGCCCTTTTTATTCAGTCTCGGATTTGGATTACCTAGCAGTACATGTGTCAGCTTCACCCTGCTACTGGTTACGTACCATGGTCCTCTACAGGAGCCTCGGATATATGTTGTTTTAAACACAGCATCTTTCAGGATTGTCCACAATTTACCAATGTGATACGTAGCGTATGTAAAACTGATCATTTCTAATGCTATAGAATAGGTGTTGATGCCCAGACTGGCCCATTGTCCTGGTGTGAGAGATGTGGAATAACTGAGCTGGGGTAGCAGTGTAGTGGAGGAAAGGGCTCCTTCACAAAAGCACAGTGGTGGTGTGACAACAGTATGCAGACTCTTAGTGCACTGGAACAAAAACCAAGTTAGGAAATAACGATTAAGATATTAAAACAAATTTTCATCAAGTAATGGGTTTACCCTGACAATATCTTCTTCCTATCCACAATCCAAAGATTTTACTGTAGCTACTGACTTTACCAGGAAAGCACTCTGGACATTATCAGGACAAGTAGCCTGATGACATTTAGGATGGACATACCATTAGGTGCTTGATGCTTTAGTTGTCATGTTAAAATACTGATAAGGTGTGTAGTCACTATGTCCTTAGTTGCAAGCCTGTTCAGTCAGCGTAAGATACTGACTGTTTCTCAGTTGTGCAGAATTTTTTTGATTAAACAAACATCTCTCCATGATCTTTCTGAATTTCGTTTGAGCTATGTACTTTCAGGTGCTGTATGTATAAAGAAGAATATTCCCCACTTTGTTGGTCCCTTGACAAACCTAGATATTAGTTGAATCTTTATTTTTTCTTTCCACTCAACCCAAGTATCTTCGTTGCTTGTGAAGTTTATAGCAAGTCTAACATTAGTTTTCTGAACATAGTTTTCTGAATAAGTCTGCTTCAAATGTATGCACACAAACTGTGCATGAATGAAACAGATAAAGGAAAACGAAAGTCTACAAGATAGCATCACGTAGAAAAAGAATGTTTCATAACCATTCTGAATCACAGTGCATGAGCTGTAGATTTATTTCTAATACTTGCAGTCAGGAGAGAGAATTACTAATCCTGACTAATCTATTCCAAGCAAGTGCTTTTCTGTGACCTGAAGGACTGCAATAAAATCTTTTTTTTTTCCTTACTTTGGAAAAGAATCAGTTTTTCTTTGTGGAGGACAGAAATGCAGGCCAGAAATGTGGCTCCTGGGGAAGAAAGGAGAAATAAACAGGGCTTCAAATTCCCCCTGTTTCTCCCCACTGACCACATCGTCTTACTCCTGGCCTTCTTCCCACTTTACAAGAAAAAAAAAAAGGATCCTAATACAAGTTTTATTAAACCCCACCCCCCCCACCTTCCCTAACTGAGAAGCTGGAACACTTCTGTGGCAGGAAGTTACTAAAAGAAGGAGCAAGTGTACATTGAACTGAGCAAGGGTTTCTAAGGAAGAACCATTAAGTATTTTCTTTTAATTAGAAATTTAGGCCTGGATTTGGAGTTGCTAGTTCAAAGAGGAAACATTAAGCAAATTGAAGATGGCTTTCTTTTTACCAGGCCTTTTTACCAGGAAACCAGGGGAATCTTGTCCTGGATTACAGTGGAAGCAGAGTTGACAGAGTCAGACTAACCTGAGAGTCCTTTGCAACAAAAGTTAACTTGTTTCTGTTAGACTGGGAGTAATTCGATGCACGAAAATAATTACATGAATCTTAAAATTGGAGTGTTATCTGAAAGACTAAAGTAGCTTCCTATAAGTATGAAACAGTATTTTTGACCTTTCAGTTTGAGTTGGTTTCATGCTTTTATTTCTTAAGGATAATGAACTAATTACTTTTGCAGTTGTGGTCTCAAATGAGTAAAAACCAAGACGTTCCCTCGAAAGAAACATATCTGAATTTCTACTTCCCAAGATTTAGACCACTCTTTTTCTAACCAGAGGTGCTATGCCATTGCAATTTGGTGAGGAGTCCTTTTCATATTTGCATGTCCTGCAGAGAAGTCCTTGCTTGGCCGGAGGGTGCAGCTGCTCTGTCAATGCTCTAGCAGTGGAAAAGCTCTGCAATGGTTCTTTCTTCAGAATTTTTTTTAGTATCATGAAGAGTTTGGGTACTTGAAGTTTATAGATTGTCAGAGACACTTTGGTCAAACTCATTTGCTTTGGTACTGTAAAACTCTGTGGGAATCCTTTATGGTTGTTGAAGGGATTTTTTTAGTTGCTGGAGAACCTGCATTTTAAAAACATACACATTCTTAACTTATATGCGTGTTTAAATCTGATCGTACCAAGGGTAGATACCAGTGTGGAAAACCAGTGTCATCTTACTGTAGATAAAAACCTCACTAAGCAATCATAGATCTTCTAGGCAGTACACTGTACCTGCTGTGTATTATTAATATCCTCATCTGTTGGAGCCAGAGGAAAGATTTTCATCAACTCCAGAAGAAGCTATTTGAGGGTAGTTGAATGAGGCCCCAGTGTTCATGTGCGTAAGTAATCACGTTAAAGGACTGCTAAAAATTGAGTGCTGGCTTAGTAGTTACTATAGTGATAAGGAGAAGTCTGTTACTGTATATAGAATCATGGAATCATTTAGGTTGGAAAAGACCTTTAAGATCATCGAGTCTAACCGTTCATCAAGCAATGCCAAGACCACCACTAAACCATGTCCCTCATCATCATGTTTATACATCTTTTAAATACCTCCAGGGATGGTGACCCCACTACTTCCCTGGGCAGCCTGTTCCAGTGCTTGACGACTCTTTTGGTGAAGAAATTTTTCCTAACGACCAATCTAAACCTGCCCTGACACAACTTAAGGCCATCTCCTCTTGTCCTATCAGTTGTTACTTGGGGAAAGAGACTGATATGGACTGTTTGGATGGGTTGAAAAGGGTTGAAGATGATCTCTGCACTCCCCCCAACTTGGTATTTCCACTTCACAGTTCTTATCAAATTAACTTGTCAGAAATGTCCTCATGGTTTGCCACCCTGTGCTACAGTAGGTAATTTCTGTTGTCATGCTTTAGCTGGGTAGATTTTCTTCAAGTTTAGGATGATGCAACTTTGTGTTCTGAAGGACTGCACAATGCTGCTGAATGCTGACACATATTTGTGGCATTCTAGGCAATCTCAGATCGCCTTCTCATGGAAGGGAAAATTTCTGCATAGGGCAAAGCCATGCCCTCCACCGCTTTCTAGGAATGTGATAAAGGTCCTTCCATCCCTACAAAAGCAAGATCTCTGATAACTCCTCAAGGTTTGTGACTGTAGCTGCACCAGGGTTTATAGCCCGAGCTTTGACAGGTGTGGGGGGGAGTTCTGTGCTTAGTAGCGTAGATAACCATCGAGAGGGAGTTGCATTTGACAAGCCTTTGAAGGCAAAAAGAGTGTATTGAGTGTACTGAAGGAAAATGAACTTGTATTTTACAAAGCTAAAAGATACCTTTCAGCCTTACCACTTAACCACCCACAATTTGAGATGACTCTGTGCTCAGTAAGAGGGATTTGCTGCAAGATGCACTTGCATAACGTTGCTTTCTTTCTGAGTGAGGTACAGAACATGGGGATCACTTTCTGGAAAGGTTACTACCTCTTTGATTTGTTTTTTTCCCTGTCTTTTGGGGTTTTTTTTTGTTTTGTTTAAGTTTCTAAATTTTATAATTTGCTACCAGCTAATTTCTAATTTGTTATCTAAAGGTTACCTCTGCTTCATATTGCCTGTTAAGGTGTGTTAGCCAGAGAGAGCAGAGGGAAGTTTGCAGTCTTGTAATGCGAAGAGCCTATGCCAGCTGCACAGTCGCGATTTATTTATTTTTTAACATCAAAACATGAAGGGAACGTAAAGGATACTGAACTTTTTACCACATTTGAGATTTGCTAAGCAATTGTGAAGTTTGTGGTTTCTTTCTAAGACACCATGGGTTTAGTGAAAGAGCAGCATGTTTAACCTTGTAGGTTTGTGGTTAATAACCTAAGCACAAAAACAAGTACGCAAAAACTTCCTTGTCTAAGCTTATTAGAAAATTTTCAGCTGGTCATTAACTCAGTCAAGCCAAACTGATATCTATTGCATTCCTCAGTGATTTGTGCCAAGTGGTATGTTTCAACTCTTAGTAATTTCAGATGAAAGTCTAGTTTAATCTTGCTTTTTTTTTCAAAATGTACTCAGCGCTTTACACTAATACTCCAGGGTCCTCATTCTCCACAGTCACTTCAGGCAAATGAAAGTTTAAAAATATAATAAATAAAAAAATAATTAATCTGCCCTAAATGTGTGGTTTTTTGAAGTTCTGTCAGCAAATCCTCACATAATGGAAGCTGCCTGTGTAATTACAGCAGTACCTGCTGCCACACAAGTGAGGTGGGAATGCAAACGCAGGTTTTGTCGCTGTGCCGGGCAGCTGGGAGGCACGGACTCTGCCATGACCTTGGGCCCAGCATTGCCACCTGTTGCCCTTTTAACACAAAAGTAGCCTGTGCCAGCCAGCAAGAGCGAACGCTGACCTCCCCTGGGAGAAGCAAACAGAGCTCAGGAGGGCAGTGAAACACCCTGGCAGAGCAGTCTGGTTTAGAGTACACAACATGCTTGTGACTGGCACGAGAACACTGGGCTTCATGCACTGCCACCACTTCGAAGAGCCCCTGCCCGTGGGCCTCGCAAGCGTCTGCACCCAGTACTACTCTTACCACAACCAGATACTGCAGGCAGTGCTGGCTGCTATTGTAGGAAGCAGGGATTAAAATTGCCCTTTAAAACTGATTGATTTTGTGACTTCTCTTTAAATGTCCTTATAATATTAATTAACTTCAAAATACAAATAATCAATGGAGGATCAAATAGGAAAAGAAATTGTAAGATGTTTGTATATCTTGAAGGAAAAGAATTGCTTTAGGTTTAGCTAATCTAAACTTAAGTTTAGTTTAGTAAATTTAAATATTTTTTTATTTCATAGAATCATAGAATGATTTAGGTTGGAAGGGACCTTAACTATCACCTAGTTCCAACCCCTCTGCCGTGGGCAGAGACATCTCCCACTAGATGAGGTTGCTCAAGGTCCCATCCAGCCAGGCCTTGAGCACTTTCAGGGAAGGGGCATCCACAACCTCTCTGGGCAGCCTGTTCCAGTGTCTAACCACCCTAACAGTAAAGAATTAAAATTGAACTGTAAGTCTGAATTTTAAATAGTTACTCTTTTCACGCCTCGTATTGATCTATTAATTTCTTAGCTCCTACCTGTTCTCTCTACAGCTAGGGAGAATGTATATATATCCAGCTGCCATTGCTATCTTTGTCTTGTGGAAAAAACCCCACCAAAACAAAGAAGTCAGATCCAACCTCTGGAGTGTGTTGCCTGTGTATCAAAATTCAGGTTGGTCACTTATTTTTGAAGGTTCTGTATGGTTTCGTTGAGAACAGGTCCTGGCCCAGCAGTGATTGTAAGGGGTTGTTCGGTGCCATCCAGGATACACTAGCCCATCTAGACACTCTAGTTCTGTTTCCTTAACTGATGTCTTGAAGTTTGAAAGAGACAGGGACCGCCATCCTTTCTGATGCTTACAAGAAAAAGACTGAGGTATCTTAAAGGCAGTGAAAAAATAGTCTGGTGAGAGTGTGTTTAGGATTTTGAGGTGCTTACATGTTGCTCCAGGCAGAATCTAGCTGCTGTTGGTCTGCTTGGTACTTGCAGCCAGCGGAAACCTGTCTGTGTTCTGTACCATGCTGTAAGTGCCATAATACTTCATTCTAGGGTCTCCGTGTACTTTATAGATTCCAAATATATGGTAGTGATTAAGACACTCAGATCTCTTACTCTGATAGTGATTAAAGCCTCAGAAATATGTAGTCATATGAAATTCGTATTATCACACAGAGGTTAAGCAGCCTTGCAATAGGATCTGCCACTGTTTCCTAGCAGAAAATGTAAGTAAGGAACTTACTGTAGTTATTTTTACAGAAAATTATGGGGGCGGGGGTGTCTACTAAAAGTTTGTTGCTGTTAGATATTTCTAAACAGAGATTTTGGAAAATTAGGTTTCTAAAGTACAAATATATAGGTGTCTGTGAAAGTTACATAAAAATAAAGCCAAACACTTCAAATAATAATGTTTAATATCATTAAGTGGTTTGTTACATGAAGTAGTACTCAAATATTCCTTCAGGCCCATCTGTATATAAGAAATAGGAATTTCATTACTAGGATGCATAGTAACAGATGTCCTTCCAAAGATCAATGCCTGCCCATCACTTTAAATAGTGTTGGATATAGCTGGCTCTAGGAGCTTTGCATCTTAAGAAAAAGAAGTAGAGGATAAACTGAGACCATTAGAATATCCCTAGACATGTTCATGAGCCCCTCCCACATGAGGTTGTACATCATCTCTTCACTGAGTCACTCCTCAGTACTGAATGCTGGTGTGCAACCTCCTGCCTTGTTTAGGGTAGGAGAAAGGAAGCAACCTCAAGCAGCTTGAACATTTAGGGGAGGACAGCTTGCAAGAACAGATGTGCTCCTGTGTGGGGCAGAGGCTCCTGCATCCTGTACCAGGGATCCCTCTGCTCCAGTGGGGCTGCAGCGCTGCGTGAGGCAATGGAGGGTGGCACTGATGGCAGACCATGGCCAGAGCCAGGAAAGATCAGTGATATAATAAAGCGAGGTCTCCACTGTGGATAATTGGGGCGGTAGGTGTCGTAAGCATGGAAGTGGGACACGTTGAGGAAGCACCAGGTCAGAAGCGATGGACTGACTGGCTCCTGGGATTGGGATACTTCATTTCCAAGAACTACTCGGTGTCCCAACTCTAAAGCTTGCTTAGGTCCATGCATGATGACAGAGTACATGCTAGTCAGTGCTCACCAGCAGAGAAACGGTGCCAATATCCTGTAGTTATTTTGTGGAGACAACTGGACATATGCTCAACGTGTAATTTGATTAATGGTGGTTTCCACTTATTAACACCATTTTACCAAGGAGACGGATATTTAGCCCAGTTTTTATTTTCTGTAGACTCAAGTTTGCATAGAAAGCTTTGTTATTCACAAGCCAGACCTATTTGTTTTGCTGTGCAGCAACAACTCTGTGAATCACTCTGTGGAATAGTTTCCACCCATTACCAGAGACAATACAAGTGATTTGAGATGAAGGGCCTTGACAAGATGTGCTTTTAAATCCCTGGATTGGCTTTTATCCCAAGTGAAGATGTACTTTACTGACGTGCCTTGTTGTGGAATACTTTAATTGGGTGTATGTTGGCCACGTTGATCTTATCCATGCCCTACAAGCCTTTTATTAAAAATATTCCCAGGGCTTGTCTTTCTCACAATGTTAACCTGTGTGCTGGCTCTAGCTCTCACCCTGTCCAAACACAACCTTGCACCAAAGTGTGAAGGAGTGTGCAGCATCGGTTTTGCAGCCAAGAAGGAGCATTAATTAAAGCCTGAGCTACTCCAGCTGCCAACCTGAGCTCCCTCCACTTAGTTCTCCTTTCCCACAGGAGTCAAGCACTGGAGCGCAGGGCTTCCCACATGTGGGAAATGTCAGGTTTTTCCAGAAGTCTGCGCTTCAGTGTCTTTTCGTGGTTGGTGGCTTACATAGGTGGCTCCTGTGAATCTTCTCCCTGGAGCTAGGCAGCTGATAACCTCCAAGGCCTGCTCGCCCATCATCTTGGACTGGCACCTGCAGGCCTGCCTTGTTTGGCACTTGATGGGTTCAGGCAGATGAGATGTGGGACTAGCCTTTCAAAAGTGGAGTTCTGTTTACACACACACTTCAAGCATTGTGACATAGGTGTTACATAAAAAATGCAAATGATAGAATTAATGTACACGTTCCAGTGTGCAGGTACGTTTTGTAAAAAATAGAGTTCACTGAGGCTTTTCTGAATGCTAGGCACTAAATTAAAACCAGAGTATCAAAATCACTATGTAAAAGCTCTTTGGCTTTTGGAAAGGGCTTGTTCCTCATTAATTCTTTCTGTGTTCTCTTTCTGACCCCTGTAGGCACTAACATGGAGTCAGAGGAGCCCAAATGCATCCTTGCAGCGGTAGAGCATGCTTTGGAGCTGGTAAGTTTGGTGAAGTGAGCATGCTCGAGATATCCTTTAAAAGCATGACATCTGGTCTGCTCCTGGGCCTGAATTTGTGCACCAAGACTCCTTAGAAATAGTTGCAAGGAGGTGTGGGTATGTGAAAAAAGTGAACACATGCTGTGCATTTGGAGGTTATTGTTGATGAGAGACACTCAATATTCTGTAGTCTGGCACTACTTAAGGTTCTGCTGTTCAGTTCTTTTATTGGCCAGAAAAGATTGTGCTCGAGATATAATTCCAGCAGGAGAGATGGTATTTTATTTTTTTGACACAGATGCTTTGTTTCTTAGTTGAAGTTTAAACATAATAAATGTTTAACTTCTGAGCTTTCTTGCTCTGATTGTCTGTGTAATATTCTACTTAATACTCAGTTAAGTACATGGAACATTATTGTTGGTTTATGTATTTTTGTAATATGGCTTTATACACTGAAGCGTCTGTTCTTAAGTAGATTATAGAAGTAAAGCAAGTAACCTTTATCTTTTTTGTGTGTGTGATGCCTTTGACCCTCAAAAAGATACACAGAGGAATGGCGACTGGGGAAAAATACTGCACAAGGGCAAAAGTGAACAAGTTGGCTTGTTCATATTGCACTGGCAGGAACAACCAGCAGACCATCCTTCTTATGTTTGTGGTTTTACTTAAATAACTCTAAAATTTTAAAAGCTTTATGTTTGGATGAAGTAAGCAGTAAACTTGCACACGTACAGCTTGTAGGAGGAAGGGAAGGGAGATACAGCCGGTGAACCCAGGTTCAGAGAAAGAAAAGGGACCGGTGGCAAATGAACTGGCTTTAGCACAACTTAATCTGTTGCTCTGTTACGCTGGCTTATCCAGTCCTGTGTCATTACACAGGTACCTTGTCATTTGAGGAAATAACACTTTTGTTAGCTTGACATAAGCAAACTGAATCAGTTATGGACGGGTTGTCTTTTTTTTAACGGACAAAATATTATTTCCATAGGACTCCTCTATCTCCTTCACATCTTCTGGCATTCAAACTGACCCTCCAGTGCCGTGGGACGGGCAGCTCCTAAGTGCTGAGTGTGAAATGAATGGGTACCTTGTACAACTGTTGGTCATCAGAGGATCACAAACCATAAGCTACACATTTATCTTTAAGGGAGTCAGGGGCAGGAGAAGGACAATTCTTTGATAAACAGAGAGAGTAACAGAAAGTGGAAGGAATGGTAGGCATAGCTGAAAAATCCTTCCTGTATTTAAAAAAAACCCAACAAAACAACAACAAAATGCTCAAAACCAACAAAGTCATTACATGTTAAAAACCACATAGCTGCTTTTTAAGTTGGCTTTCTAATTTTGTTCTTTTTTTTTTTTTCTGAAAAATCTCTCTAAATATACTTGTGTATGTATGCATATATCATCTGTCTTTTCTGGTATGCAATAGGTGTTTTGCAAGTTTTTTTTATACAAAGGATTTCAGAAACATTTTATTTTCCTGGTTAGGTATTTCCACATTCAGAGGATCTGTATTTCATGAAACTAAAAACATTCATGACTTTCTTACTTCTGTCTTTCTAAATTGAAGAACTATTTAAGGTAACACAACGAGTGTAACTGAAGCAAATTTACCTTGGCTCTGCGCAGACCTGTATCCAGATCTCTGCCAGTACAGCTCATTCATGACATCAGTATGTTTGAGTTTCTGTTCATTCATTTGCAAGGAAGAAAGATGACTGTGGTTTTCAGGAATCCCCCTAGATATATTTTTCTCTCTGAGCTAGGACAGTTTCTTACTTCTGGGAAGCTCTTACCTTTGAGATATCTGCTGTTGTGCCCAATACCACATATTGTTCCTTAGAGGAAAATACACCCATATAATGGCATAGACCTGGAAAAAAAAATGGCATAGAAATAACCATATTCAGCTGACCTCAACAAACCAGTTAATCCGTTGCAAGCCTACAATATCTTATTCTAGTCTTTTCTTCACATGCTACCATTTTTTTCCAGCTCTAGCTGTCATATAATGTCGGAGAAACTTAGATCCCCATGTCACCACTGTCTTTCAATGCGTGGCAGGAATATGGCAGGTGACATGCAACTGAACACATGCCATACATAGCTGTGAGAGCTGAGAGCGCTGGTGTTGCTGCCAGGGCTCTGGGGACACCTGCAATGACCCTGAGCAGCCTCACCTGGGACTACCACCCATGCCCCTGCCCAGTGGTCCAGGAACTCCTCTTAAGCTCAGGCCTGGGCCACGCCATTCCCAGCCCTGTCCCTTGTTCTCTCAGTTTCCTGATCTGTTTTTCCTGGGTGGAGCCTGGAGGGACATTGCAGGTAGCTTGTCACCAGCCTTGTCTCCTGGATCAGTGCTAAACATGTGTCCCAGCCTTGTCTTCAGTCGTGGCACTGGCTCCTGCTGCTCCCCACTGGGTGTCTGGGTAGACCCCAGCTCTGACTCACTGTCTCAATTTGCTGAGGGTTGTCAGCGGAATCGGTTGGTGTCACCTGCCCGGGTGCCCTGGGACTACTTCTCAGAGGAGAGCAATGCCTTTGCTGGAGTCACCCTTGACTCTTTACTCACTCCTTCATATGGAATGACCCCACTCCCCCTTCCTGCTCTCTGGCGTTTCCTATGACGACTTGTATTCCCCTTCTCAAGTATATGAAACCAAAAATCATTTCATTTACCACTAGGAAGAGGGTTGACAAGATATAAGTAACTGTGCCTGCTCCACAGACCCGTTAGCTCATGTTTTTTAATTGCGATATATGCTAGACATTCTGAAGTGTTTATTTACGTAACATTTCTTTGGTTTTCTTCTCTTGAGATTCCACGCAAGTGTCAGCAGATGCAGATACAGCATGGTAGAAGGCTACGCAGCATGTTTTGTACAAAAACATTACACTTGGGATGGCTCTTAAATAGTATGCTTGAGATAACCCGATTCAGTAGAGTGATGTGCATGCCCTGTAAATCAAAATAAAAAGAACACAGCTAAGTACTTTTTTCTTCCCTTGCAGATGTTTAATTTACATTGTCAATGATAGCCGATATATAGCTATAAGAACAGTACTTTGATATCAATATTAATGGGAAAAGCAAATGCTGGAGCGGAAAGTTTGGTAATACCCATACGTTGTTGAAGTGGGAAATCCTCTGTTTTGGGTAATCTATTTACAGGATAATTGCCCAGTTAACGTAATGGTTCTGGAGAGAAGAGGGGTCCAAGAAAGCTGGTTGATTTTCAAGGATGACCTCCAAGCTCAACAGTGGTCCATCCCCACGTGCAGGAAGTCAAGCAGAGATGATCCTTCCCCTCTACTTAGCACTGCTGAGGCCACACCTGGAGCATTGTATCCAGCGTGGGCTCCCCAGAAGACAGACATGGACACACTGGAGAGAGTTGAGTGGCCATGAATATGGTACAGGGAGTGGAGCTTCTATCACACAAGGAAAGGCTGAGCAGGGAAAGCTTGAGAGTAAGGGAATCTTGTCGGTGTGTAACAATACCTATTTTGGGGGAAAGAAGTTGAAGGCAGACTTTTCTCAAAGGTGGGTGTCCAGTGAAATAACAAGAGACGATGGGCACAGACTGGAATACGGGGAATTCCCTTTAAACAAGAAAGCCAGAATCTCCTTTTATATCTCTTTATTTACTTATTTAGTTTTATCTGATTTACTCGATGAGGGCTGATTTCTCTAGTTAAATGACTTTAGAGCCTGTACGCCCCGTACACTGATAAAAAGAGTTGGTGACACCTCAATTATAATTAGAAATGCATATGTAAAAGGGTCCTAGCCCACAGTGATCCCCTGGAGCCAGTTTCCTTATCTCCCATGTATGACAGCCCAATATTGTTGTTATAGATTTTGTTTACGTACAGCTCCTATTTCCCTGTTGTCTACATTTATTTTTCTACATAGTTTAGTTGAGACTGAGTCCCTCTCTTTTCTCACCAGCTGGAAAAAAGCAAATTCCAGAGAGTAATGTAGTCCCTGGGTATATAATCTGGTGTCAAGAAGTAGAGAGGTAATACCTGGCATTAGCGTGACACCTATTTAAATGTTGTGCAGCTGTAGCTTTTTCATGTTGATGACAGGACTCATGAAAAGGTATGTACGACAGAGAGGCTTTTTAGAAATTGTCTTTCCAGTGAGAGAAAACAGAAAATCAGTTCACTGTAGTTTCTCTGAGAGACAGCTAAAACATGTGGTTTATGGCCTTTAGAAACCCAGATGTGGAGAAAAATGCGATAATGAAGGCTTAATTAGCACAACAGATAATATCGTCATGAGTTTTGGTGGTTGGCAGATGGAACGTAGATACACTCAGGACAAAACATGAAGTCACCTGTGCCTGAGATGGTGTATTTCTACATCACTTGATTCCTTCATCCAAAACTCTGGACGGAATGCAAAAATCACTTGGCAGTCTGTCTGTGTCTACAGGAGCACGAGGTGTGGGGCAATAGGAACAAACCAGCAAAGCCCAACTGTGGCAGAGCAGCTGATGTCCATGCTGCCTGTGCTTTGGGGCTTTAGTTGGACCAGCTTTAGTGGTGCTGTGGTCTCCATACCTATCAGCAGCTGCAGTGAGTCAGATGCACTTCTGGATTACGTGCTGCCACTTCCTTTCCTGAGAACGGAATTTATTTGGCATTTCTGAGCCCCTCCACAGCCTGAACACAAGTGCAGTTAAGTGGAGACTATCGGCGGCTTCACAAGTGCCCTCTTCCTTTGTGCCAACAAGTGAATTTAGGCTTGTTCCTGTTAAAAACTCTTCTTTTGCAGGAAGTCCTATGCCTGGTATCCTCCAGAATGAACTGAAGCATCAGAAGACAGTGGTTGCCTTTATGTAAAAAGTACCTCCAATCATTTACAAGATATTATATGTATATATGAACACATACAGTCTTAACTCACTAAAATAACACAGGTAATACCCATGAAGGCCAAGAAGGCCAGAAGCATCCTGGCTTGTATTAGAAATAGTGTTGCAAGCAGGTCTAGGGAAGTGATCATCCCCCTGTACTTTGGCATTGGTGAGACGCAAGTACTTTGTTCAGCCTGGGGCACAAGGACGCTGAGGTGCTGGAGCAGGCGCAGAGGAGCAACTGGGCTGGTGAAAGGCCTGAAGAACAAGCCTTATGAAGAATGGCTGAGCAAACTGGGGCCGTTCAGTCTCAAGAAGAGGAGACTGTGAGCAGACCTTATTGCTCTGTACTACTATCTGAAAGGACATTGCAGAGAGGCAGGTGCTGGTCTGTTCTCACAAGGCAATAATGACAGGACAAGAGGGAATGGCCTGAAGCTCCACGGGGGGAGGTTTAGGCTGGACATTACAAAGGATTTTTTCTCTGGAAGAGTTGTGGAGCATTGGCACAGGCTGCCCAGAGAGGTGGTTGAGTCACCATCCCTTGAAGTGTTTAAAGGGCGTACAGATGAAGCGCTTAGGGATACGACTTAGGTGTGATAAAGACTAGAGTGTAAGGTCGGACTGGATGATCTTATAGGTGTTTTCCAACCTAGGTGATTCCGTGAAGCACAGGAAAGCTGTGGCCATGCAGAGAGCAGCAGGGGGGCCCCGAGCGGCGGGCTGGCGGCTCCAGACCCAGCGCAGTTTCTGCCGATCCCGGCGGCACCGACACCGCCACCGGCGGCCCGGGCGGGACACCCCGGGGGGCGGCNGGGTGCTGGACCTTGCCTTCGGCGGGCTGTGCTTACGGGCTTACAGGGCTGCTGCTGGGCTTGAAACGGCGTCTTTTTGTTTTCGTCTCTCTCTCGGCAGCTGCGAGCGCGTCTGGCAATAGCGCAGCGTGAGGCAGGCTGGCCTAAAATGGAAGGTTGAGCGCCTTTGACTTTGCAGGCCTCCCCTGTGTTGGTAGGTAGGGCTCGCAGGGATCCAGCCCGGTTACGCGATGCTTTTGTTCCAGTGTGCATACATTTCTCGTTCCTGCTGAACAGGAATGACAACACTGGAAGCCTTCTGAGTTTCTGAAGGGCACGTCTGTGAGCTGTCTGGGGTATTACAGGCACCCTCCTCTGCCTAGTGATCAATCTAAAGGTATGCCTCTCTTTGGGTTAGAGTCTGAGGCACGATGGCCGGGTCCTGTGATACAGTAAAGAGTGACATCTAAAGCTCCTATCAATATCACGTGGCTCTGCATCTGCACCTTGACCGCAGAGCCGTTCCATGTGGTGTTAACAGAACGTTTTCTTTCTATCCACATTGCTTCACAGGGAACCATGCTGCTTCCTGAGCCTGCTCAGGAGTGCTTGTATTTGTGTTTCTGCTGTCGGACATGCTCTCAAACTCACAAGCTGAGATTTCTCAGCTCAAGAGATTTGGATCCGATTTCTTGGATCGCAAAATTATGAGTTTAGGAAGGCATTGAGTTTACTGAAAGATATCTTCCTCCTCCTCTTGCAACAACAGCAGTATTAATAATGTAAAAACTGAGATACGGAGTTCTTTGTGGCACCATATGGTTACGGCCTGATTCTTTAAAGTCCAAGGATATCTAGCTTGCTTGTATTAGAATATGAAAATGTCAGAGGATGGCTGATGGGGAAAACCTAAAGCTTGTAATTACAAGTAGCTGTTTTGTGTAGCGTACTCGATTCAAGGTCTTGAGCAAATGGCCTTAGCCTGTTCTGGGGACTGTATGATTATAATGAATTTAAAAGGCAGCTTCTAAATTTGGTAGATGGCTGTTTTACAACTACAAATCAGCCAACACGAGGTTTGAAGCAAGTCTTTGGTTCTTGAGAAGCAAACCCCCAAGTAGCCTTTTTGCTTCAAGGGCAAGTGCAAGGTTGGTATCTGTAGAAAAAGAAAATCAGTAGTTTAAAATGGAAGGAAAGACAACTTTCAAGTAGTTATGTAGGTAAGTGACTCTTTTGTTTTTTGAATAAAGTCTCTGTAGCTGATTCTTCGACCTCATTGCTCCACTGGAAATGAATACCACATGGGATTTTTTGGAGGAGGTAGACGTGAGTTATACCTTCTCTGTCCTGCATGTGTTGATTCCAGTGGGGAAGAATAAAAGGCTTCTCTCTTTCTGCTCAAAGAAAACAACACTTTGAGCAATAGAAGATAGTAGGTCTTTGTGTTGTTTTGTTTCCCTAAATTTTGGTAATACAGCTGATTGAAATGGCTAGGCTAAAAAAAGGCTAATGGCACAATTTATTTTTTTTTCAAATGTGCAGCAGAGAGGGAGAGAGATTCTGTCCCGAGGGGATACATTGCTTGATAAATTTGGCTTCTGGCAGCCTGATGAATAGACCGCCTGCCATATCCCACTTCCCTGCTGTGTGAAATTACAAGTTCAGGTATGTTAAATATTCTAGTATCTTAAGTATAGCTAGTGGTAACTGCCCAGAAATCCTCACAAATAAGAGGGGAGGCAGTCTGTTCATTGGTAAGTGGCTTTGCGTGGGAGTTTGCAATGCCTCGTGGCTCAGGGAAGCGCTGCTGTGCAGCATTGACCTTTACAGGCAGTAGGCTGAACCTTGGCTGCAGAGGGGGGGCTTGCATTTCTCCAGATCCTGCCTGACTCCTGAAACAAGGACACTTGATAACACAAGGCTTCTGCTCTCTTGCTGCGTTTCATGTTGGGAGTTACTCATCTACAGAGTAAAATATGACAGTAAAATACACCTTTTTGAGTAGGATTTGAACCTTGGTTATACTGGTAGTTTGTCCAAAATTGACTGAAAACAAATTTCACGTTTTTATAGAGGTTTAGAAGTAAAATGTTTTTTGTTTTTGTAGTTGGACTGTTTGAAACTTACAACAGAAGTGCATGATGTCCTGTTTGCAGAGAAGGACTTCAGGCTTTTTTGTATGAATTCTTATTCCTAAACCCAGAGCTCTTACACTTTTCAATTTGATGCTGCACGTGCCTAGTTTTAAACTTGGCCTCTGCAGTTGGGCTGCAGTGAGGATGGATTAGTTTGCTAGGAAAGCTAGAAGAAAATGCTTACTGTCACTGACTCAGAGGAAATGTGGGGAAACCTTAACACCCGAGGTCAAGAGGTTGCTTCATTTGTCATGTTCTTTCGTGTGTGTGTGTGATATTGGTGTTGGGAGGTCGCTCAGTTGAACCAGTTGCTTCTTGTAAGCACTTACTGATCTGTCCAGTCTCATTGTGTTAAGGGTTGTGTTTTTCAGACACTCTTCTGAACACAAACACTATCTAGTGTGATACAACGTGGTTTAGTGAGCCTGACCCAAGTTGCCTTCTGCTAGACTTCAGATGACAGAAGTACGAGTAAGAAGCTCATTCTTACAGAGTCTGGGGTGAGCATTTGAAGCATGTGTTAACTTGATGTCACGTACTGGGCTTTCTGAATAGTAAGGAGGAGTAGAATAGAATGAGTAAGCTGGGATGATCTACTCAAGCACTTAATGCCACAAGAAAGCAGCTAGTTTGTAGCTGTTTGCTTCTGTTGGGTGATTTTCATATAAACTGTATTTGGATTGAGGTTAAATGAAGAGTAGTGCCATGATGTACTTGCAAATCCGAAGTGTAAGGCTGAAATTCTAATGGAGAGTGATTTAGACTGCAGAATAGGTATTTTTAAAGTATCTTCTGTGGTCTTTGAAGATGAGAAACTGATAAGACTGTCTAGTGACACATTGTGTGTGTATAGGAATGGGTCAAAGAAAACCTAAATCGATCCGTGTCTCAAAGGTTTTAGTGTAAAGTATTGGTTTTCTTTAACATACAGGGTTACCAAGGGCTGCTGGAGGACTGCAATTGCACAAAAGGCACTGAGCAGGTTCTTGTCATGTGGTTCAGCTCCTGAACTTGAGTAAACTCCAGTGACCTCATTGGTGTGCACTCAGATTACTTGTTGGACATCATTAAGAGGCAAGAATCCAGGTGTTGTTCCATTTGATTACAAGAGGATTGCAGCCAAATGTCTAAGGACAAGGCTATGTCTTCCCTTTTAGATGAGGATAGAGCGTTGACACATCAGGACTGGACATAGTGCTCTGTAAAGGTAGCAGCAAGTGTCTTAATTTAACTTGCAGCTTATGAAGTAAATCACCATGGCTCAACCGATGGGTCTGAGTCCAGCTTGTAGGCTGTTTCCCTCTGGTCCTGCCTTGTCCCACAGGAACAGAAACTGAACCAGCGGAGGCAACCTGAAAAAAATGCATGGTGCCCCCAGATTGCTCAGAACCAGGCTGGGGGGCTGAATATTAAGGACTTGCTGGTTCCTCTCTGTACATGGGATGGGTTCCTCACTAACAGCTTTTTAGTTCCTGCCCCTTTACTGTTGTAGGAAAGTGAATCTGTCTGTCTGGGTTTATAGCTCTGAAGCCTGGCTGGGTGATCTAGGTGATTCTGGATAAGATGAGATACTTAGTTTTTTAACTAGGGAAGGGGCTTGGGGGGTGGGAGGACATGATGACATTTGGGGAGGAGGGGAGAGTGGACAGATAGAGGAGTAGGGCAGAGAAGTTGATTAGACTTTTCCACAGTACTTGCTTTGTTCAGGGAAGTCCTTTGCGCCTCGGGAGAGACCATCATATCATATATGACATGACAGGCTGCACCACGGAAGGCATCTTGCTGTTTTATTCATGTTATACAAGACTTAAACTACAGATTCTCCTTCATGTCTCAATTACCTATGCTCCTTTGCTGTGTCTTGAGGGTGGTTGTGGTTTTCTCTCTGCTGACAGTTTGGCTCTTGCACAGGTGGTTGCAAGGCTTCAGTCAGGTTATTCCCTTGACTGCAAGGTGGGGGAGAAAATTCAGCAGGGGGACTTGTACGCTGGAGATGCAGTATTGTGACAGCCCATCCCTTTCTGCAGCTATGCTGTCTTGTTTCATTCTGGGAGCTGATGGCGATCTGGTCATCCAGACGAGCTGAGAACTAGCATTGGAACCAATACAGGAAAACGGTGTTTGCCAGATCACCTCCCTACTGAGATTGCACAACCAGATGAGCACCTGGCCAGCATGAAGGGGGTTGTGGGAGCGTATCTGGGACAGGTTGCACTCACTCAAATTTAAGCTGATTATAAATGTGCTCTGAGCTGATTATGTATTTTATTCAGACAAAAGGATTTCTCTTGTTAATAGCCAAAGCTATTTGTTGAACCCTCTTTTATACTCCATAAAGGAGCTAGAACACGATTCTGCACTTCCTCTTTCAAAGGATGAGAGGAGAGACTTAAGTGAAACAAGATCCATGGGAGCTTTGCAGCATAACCTGTAACGGTAAGAACAACAAACTGCAATGGCAAGTAGCTGTCGGGATAATTCAAAGATATGCGGGCTGCTGATCCTCTGTTTCCGCATACCATAGTGAAAACATCTTATTGCCATGTTGCTCATAATGAGAGAGGCAACTTGTCTCATAGCCTTCACCTGCCTGCAGGAAGCTGTAGAAGTAGCACAGCCACTTCTTTTACACGACGTGGTGGACCTGCCTTTATGGCCGGCCACTGCAGTGCTCGTGTGCTGTTCATCTAAATATTAGGATAGAGAGGAAGGGAGGCCATTGGTTCTTAGGGTTGTTTTCTTAGCAGTACAGAAGCCCACGGCTGCTCTCCTGTTCTCTTCCGTTGCACTCGAACGATGTCTGGCTATGGATAGACAATAGGCAGGCTGCTGCCCGCTGTAAATAGCCCATTGTACACTGCGAGTAGGAGCAGCAAAGAACGGCGGAGTCCTGCCAACTTGGGTCGTTGCCTTGAGATACTGGCTCTGCTGTAAAGAACAAGTCTTGGGTGCTGCGGGGTGTGTGTGAGCAGAGAGCTGGCTTTGTTAAAGCCATACAGAGCCATGCTCCTTAACCAAATTGATGCAGTGAATTCATCGCAATGCTTCCACGGGTTGGATTTGGGGAACTGCTGTTTCTGGGGAGGTGACCAGGACAGGTGGTTACCTCTGAAGCAGTTTTTGCCTTGTTATTAAAAACACTTCCCGCTACCTGTCTCATATTGTTTCTAAACTTGCAAACAAACTGAGGTCTACTTGTTACATAGAGGGGGAAAGTGCTTTTGCTCAAAGTTTTTTTTTCAACAGACTGACACTTCTCTTATCTGGGATCTAACTCTTTTGGGTCTCCAGCTGTGACTTGCACTCCTTTGTGATGTTCTGCCTTGTGCTGGCGCTGAGTCTGGGTCTGTTCCTTGTGATCTGGATTTTGTCTAGATGAGAAGCAACTGGAGGACCTGGGTGTAAAGACATCATGGCTTTTTTCCTTGTCTTGAGTGAGTAGAATCAGCTGGGTCTTCCCTTGAGGAAAAGGACTGAAAGCCAGACCCAAGCACTACTGGGAACGTCTTGGTCATGGTTAAGACTTTGTATATCTGATGTGACTGGACTGTGAGCCAAGTAAATACTGAGATGAATTCAGGAAGGCTGGGGTGGGCATCAAAGCCTTTTTCCGTGATAGGGCATTTTTGTTTGCATATGTTAAGAATGGGACTTTATTGTCTGTGTTGCATCTGGCTTTGTCTTGAATACAGAAAATGAGTTGATATGATTTAGCAGATAGTGTCAAAGCTAGGAATTGCTTGGTTTTGCAGAAAATTCTGTCCTAAGCTTGGGTTTTGTGCTGATGAGGCAGAAGGTGTAATAAGCAATGTCATCCCTCGCTATAAACCTAAGCAGTAAAATGTATCATCAGTATATGTTAACTTGAAGTTTAACTGCTCAATAAAGGTTTTACGTCACAGGCTGCTCAGCAAACAACTGGTCAAAGAAATCAAAATAGTATTGTGCATCTCTTCACCTAGGCTGAAATTGTAGCAGCTCCTTGACTACAGTGCGGCTTTTGTGAGTGGAATGCTGATGTTTACTTCAGTTCTTGTCAGCTGGAATGGCACCACAGCCCTGTCAGAGAGTGACTCTCCAATTACATTGCATTCCTAAATCATGTAGTGTGTGTGCAGGGACACGTCATGTCTAATGCAGGTATCTGTTGTTTTAAGTCAAAGGTGGTTATTGTGAGGCTTGAGAAGGAAAGAGCTAAGCTTGCTCCTAGCTCTTATGTACATTGTAGCCCCCTTTTCCTAGTTTCCTAACGTGGTGTCTGATACACACAATTAACTTGTAAACTAAGACTTCCTTGTTGGAATGACTCTATTATTGCTGTTTGTGTATATTAAAACTTAAGAGGTGGTTTTCATGACTGCGAAGCTGATGAGCATTTTTTGATGCCTAAAAAGCACAGTAATCTTAATATAAAGCCAGAAATTAATTTTTTAAAAACTATTTTTTTACGGCAAGGGAAGATGAAGAGGCTCCTTGTAAATATATTCAGTTCTTCTCTATTGCTCCAGCCTGATGTGTTGTGGATTGTGAGTAGCCTGCTGTGTATCCCAGTGCAAATAACCAAAAGGCATTTCCATAGTGGCCCTGTGCTGCATAACCAGGTGATGCAGCCCTGTACCCTGAGGCTGAGCCATGGAAGAGAAGCATGGAGGGGGGCAGGGCCTACAGGCTGGGGAGCGCTCCGTGGGCCCAAGACCCTTCCAGAGATGGAACTTGAGTCCATCCTGACACTGCCCCCATCCATGACCTTACTTCAGCCTGTCCTTCTGCTAACGTTGTGAAACCACGAGCCTTTTGAACCAATTTTATGGCTTTTTTTGCTCTTTCTAGCAAATATTTGTCCAAATACTGGTTAGACTTTTTGTGAACTAGACGACTCCTCTGTTGCCTGGTTAAGCAACTGATTGTAGCAGTAGAGATTTCAAGGGCAGACCATTAAGCTCGAGATTCTCCTGCAGAAATAGGAAATCTTAGCTTGGTGTGGTTCGTTTTAAAATTAATAAGCATGCAGTTCTGCCTGTTTGGATTTCAGTGTCTCCTACACCACTGTCCCGCAGTGGTGCATTGTTACACAGTATGTTCTAGCTATTAAACACATACGTTGACATTCTTCAAGTCCTTTGTTTAATTGTATTGTCCGTAGGAAATGGCTGGACCTGAATGATCTGAGCAAATACATCTTGGCTCTTCAGGCAGGCAGGAAAGCGCCGCTTCCCCTGCCCTACCGTGCCAGTGGGCACTGCCAGCTGTCGCTGGGCAGCTGAGCGGGCAACAGGCGCCTGTGGGTGCTGCTGCCGGGCACGCAGGGCAGGGGCCCTTCAGTGGGGTGACACGGGCTGCGGGCTGCCATTGGCCCTAGGCAGGCTGGCGGCCCCGCTGCTTACCTCTCACCTACTGGGCAGGAGCTGGTGGGTTTGGCATGTGACAAACGTCCTGGGAGACCTTGGCTGGAGAGGAGAGCACCAGCTGAGCTGACTGCTATCCTTTTTTTTTTCCGCGGCTGGTTCTTGCAGTGGAATATCCATGTCAGGGAGCAGCCTCTTTCGGCCCTTCCTTCTGGGTGAACGTGACAAATCAAATGTGCTTCCTGTGCTTGATTATGCTGTTGTGTGCTGCTGCCTTGGGCCCCCTGAGATGCTGCTTTCGTCTGCCTTGTGACCAGACAAACACTGCTGGGAGAAATAGGAAGCTTGCTAGTGTAGAGGGGCTGTGGGAGGATATCGGCTTTGGAGGCAGCTTGCTGTAGCGAGCTTTCTGTGTGTGATTGAAGGGAGAGTAGAAAAGAGAGAGGAAGTTTATTTTACTGGATTTAAGGGATGAAAAATCCTGCTCCCGCTGTGCTATGGTAGGATTAGGATGCTCTTACATTAATCAGGCAAGTTAACATCTTAGCCCTGCCCTCCCTCTCCCAGACTTTCCTGCTTGGCACTGTTTAAGCAGCCTTCTAATACAGCTACTCTACAAATAGCTATTTAGCATTTGTGAAATGCTGTCCTTTCAAAAAAACCCCCAAACCCCGCAACGCCCCCCCCTAAAAAAAACAAAGGGCAAAAGTTTTGTTAAAATGCAGTGTCTGTTAAAGGCAATATTAAAGCTCTGAAGAAATTGCCTCCTGTCAGCCCCACTTGTTGAACTTCTAGAGTATGAATCAGTACCTGCTTCCTTAAGGGCAGCACAGAAGGCTAAAGGTATTGCCTGCCGAATGGCGAACCAAATTACTTGGCTAGTGGGAGGCATACATCGCTCTCCCACAACAACAGTGAATTGAAAGGGGATTTCACATCTTGATATGTAACTTTCTTTCATATCAACAGATTCCAGCATCGGGCCAACCGCACTGAATTGCGATGCAAGCACATGAGTTGTTCAGACACCTACGAATGCCGGAACTCGGGGACGTCAGGCAGTATGTGCGCACCCTCCCGACGAATACACTGATGGGCTTCGGCGCTTTTGCAGCTCTCACGACCTACTGGTATGCAACAAGACCAAAAGCGCTAAAGCCACCATGTGATCTAGCAATGCAGTCTGTGGAAGTAGAGGTAAGCGTCACTTGATGGATGCTGTCGTTTGCTGAATTTTGAGGCCTAAAGATGGCCCTGGGAGAGACCAAACACTGACTGGTTTACATAAGTGTTTCTAAACTTGTAGTGTGTGGGGAATACATTTCAAGGCATGTTTGTTTTTTCTGAAATATGGCTTGAACTCAAGTTTTCTGGCTTTCTGAATCGGAAAATCAGTTTGAAGGCTGAGGCCAGAGTGGTAGTAAATAACACGGGAGAAAGACTATGCTGAGAAAAGTGAACTTGTGATCTGACTGATGGCAGAAAACTTGTGCGTGTTAGAATTGGCACAGTTTTTTTCATTCCTGGCTACATGTTTAGGAGGTGACCTATTAAATTAGGTTTTGGGGTCCGTATATGGGCTGGTATATACTCATTAGTATATACTCATTATATACTCATTAGTATAGTTTTCTGTTACAATATTCAGCTTATAAGAGCTGACAGGTGAGACTTAATATTGGGTTACAAGCATGAAAAGGGTACTAATTGTCCTCAGATGATCTATGGAAAGATCTATTAGTCCTGCCAAGAGATGTCAGCCATAAAGTAAGTTGAAATTAAAGGAACCTCCTTCTAAATTCTGGATATGCTAGCTTAGCGTACGCTCTTGAGAGGCAGGCAGTGTTGCTCTAAGGTGGTGGTTTTTTAATAGTAACGTTAGATACAGAAAAGGTCTGACTGGGAGAAGCTGTTGCTTAGAAGCAAATGTAAACAGCTGATTGCATGGCTGGGGTTTCCTGCGCAGCAGTTATGTCATTCTCCTATTCACTGCAGAGTCCAGATTTTACTACTTATTTCTCTCTTTGAAGAGTGCCTTTGTACTTCAAGGTAGACAGCAGCTTCTGCTTTTGAAGGAAGGAGACAGCTTTGGAAGGTTGTGATCTTCAAAGGAGATACTTAGAAAATGTGGGATTGTAAGGCTGACAGCTTCTTGCTTACTCTTGACAGTCAGAAACTACCACTATAGATGTTTTTAGTATACACTTGCAACTGAAGTCTCCCTTTACAGCACATTCTTTGGAGTGAACAGACTGTATCTAGGCGTCCTGCATCAAACGCAATTAAGGTTACTTGTGCTTAAGAATAGATGTGACAACAGCATGGTACAAACAAATGTGGCTGAGCAGCTTAAAACTTACAGTAGGTAAAACTCCTGTCATAGCTTCAAAACAGCACTTTCTTTGCAACTTTTCACAATACTGAGATTGAAGAATGAAGCATTAGTTGGTGCCTCTATTCAAAAGTTAGTTTAGTACCATTTATTTCCCATCATCTTCCCAGCAGAGTAAGCTTACTGACATGATGTGTAACTATAGCGAGTAATGGTCTGCTATTAAAAGTACGCAATGGGAATCAACACCACACTCTGGTAATGTGATAATTGCCCAAAATACCTCTTTTCAAGGGACATGTAGTGTAAGGATCTAGAGGTTAGATCTTACTTCTCGGTGAGAAGTAAGGAATAGTAAGTAGTTTCCCAGTCCTGACAGCAGCCGCTTAATGGGTGGAATAGTCTTGTAGAGCAGCATGTTTTGGTGGCTCGAATAACCTAGCAGTGAAAGCTTTCCAGCTGTGGAGGGCCTCACTAGTGAGAATAGACATCAGCAGACTTGGAGGGCTTTGCATCGGAAGGTGGTGAAACGGTGGCTCTTAACAGGCTGTAAAGCCAATGACAAATGCTTATTCGCTTGAGGCTTCTGACAGCGATCTCAGTTCACTGCCTTTACATCTCAAGTTAAATTGCTTGTCACTGCTGGATTCTGTGGTTGAAATCATTGTTTGGTAGTCTGAGACTTCACTAAACTAACGAATGCGTTACTGATCCATATTGTACGTGGTTAATGTTAGCAAGGTTGGTATAACAGCATTATTTTACGTTGCCTTTTCAGAAAAATACATTTTAATAGGAAGACTGAACAGTAGTAAAACTTAAATGAAAAACTGAGTGTATTAGTGTGTCTTGGTGGTAAGAGCTCAAACTTTAAGAACATGTTCAAATGAGCGAGATCTGTCCAGTTTTGTTGATTGGAAGTTCAGATACAGGCCTTAATGTTGTAAACTGTACCAAACAGTCATCAAATGAGAATGTGTTTTGAACCAAGTTTCAAGTGCCTGTTAGAATAGGTACTTTTATAACAGTAACAAGAAAAATACAGTGCTTGGGATTCAATTTCTCACTACATTTTGCTAAGAATTTCATTCTACTTACTCTGTTCTCTTATACATGTGTTAACATGGATTGTCACTTCCACAGAACAAAACCAGCAAATACTGTTCTCAAATCGTCATAACTTTTTTTTTTCCTGACTAAACAACACAATATTAAGGTCTAGAGAGTAAGCAGTGTCCCAAAAAAGACACGGCAGGAGGCAATTCCTCTTCTCTACTGTTTTAATATCCCATCTACCTGTTCATTAATGTTAACATTTCTGAAGTATAAATAAGCTTCTGCTTAACTCTTACTTGTGACTTATATCCTTGACCTCTAGCAAAGTTAAATTAAGCCAATAACTGGAGTAGGGTGTTTATGTCCTCTGATAATAAATCTTCATAACTTTATATGGGAGGAAAAAGATCCTATTTACTGCTCTTCCAGGTCACTTCCCATCTCTGGAAAGCTTTGATTTGGTAGACCCAGCACCCAGTGGCCCATTTTAACAATTGCCAAGTGAGCATAAAGATTGCATGCTTAGCTGAGTATCAGTACACGGAGTTGCTGAAAGTATCAGGTCTTCTAGAGTAGATGCCACAATTGAAAGATGTGGAGTACGATCTTTCAAGTCTGCATTCTATAGTTACATTTCACTGAAAGAAACCCTCCTGTTTTCAGAACTCCTAACCTGATATTCCTCTAAGGGCAACTTCTCGGAGGTATAGGTGAAAACCTTTCAGGATCCTCTTGAATCCCTTGTCTATCGGAGGGGAGACAAGATTAGTGAAGAACAACTCTAAATGAAGTCTTGACTGGTGTGAGACTG
>WEIS01032170.1:0-19702 GCA_013389965.1 Todus mexicanus | reverse complement strand
ACCTGTCTCACTGACTGTAAGTCTTCCCTCAGCTGGTAGGTGGCTGCATACAGGGTTGCACAGGACAAAAATTCAGTTACCAGCACAATCCGGATAACACTGTGAGACCTCATGTGTCTCCAGCAACATGACCAACCTGTCTCTGGCAGGAAAGATGGTTCAATCCAGGCCTGTTTTTCTAATTTGGGAATTAATTGGCTTGTCCTGTGCTGTTCCCCATGTAGAGAGAGGTGTTATGAAATTATGTAATTTGACGTAATGAGAGACCTGGAAGATTTTGTATATGCATGTGCCTCCCATCTCAGACTTACTCACATCTTCTCCTATTACTCTGGTATATTTACTGTTACAATACCTAATTTAAATTACAATTACCTAGTCAACATGATTTCCCATGCAGATATTTTTTGGTTTTTTTTAAGTCACCAAATCATGTCGTTTATAATAGTTTTCAAAGCTGCTTTAATTTTATAAATGCTTCTACAGAATTTTTACCTGAAAACTATGTCATGCTCAAACCAGGACACACTGCAAGCACCAGTTTTACTGTTTATTTCCTGAAATACTGGAATTTACATTTCTGTAAATAGATAAATCTATTTCATTGTGGGTTCTACTTATAAGATTAAAATACTCTTTCTATGTAAATACTGTCTATCTGTAGGATTACTGTAATTGATGGCTCTGTCTGCTGGATTTGTGGAGATGGCTATTTTCAGAATGTCTGCAGGTAATGACTGTTCTCTGACTTGTTAATCTCCTCACTTCTAATTATCTGAGCAGATGTTGCTTAACCCACAAAAAGGCTAGGACCAATAAAGCATGCAAGTCAGGGGAAATGTGTTAATACAAAGGTGGGGAAGGGACAGTCGGTCAGCAAGAGAGATGAAGGCACAATGAAGACAGTGAAGCTAAAAATAAATTTTGAAATTATATTTTGCATATGCAAAACTTTCTGGAATGACAGACTGGGTTTAGGTGAGTACTGGTGGTAGTTTCTGGACACAAAGGATTGTCTGCATTTATGGTGGTCTGAAGCATGCAGCTCATCTTGGCTCTCCATGTTTGGGGGTTCTTGGGACCTCTGAAAAAAAAGAATTTGAGATTCCTCCAGGAAGACATGTTGGGCACACACTGGTATCAGCAGTCATAAGACTGGGGAAAACAAGCAGTTGAATCCTATAATGGTTCCTCTAATGAGCTGCCATTTGATCTTTTGGAAATCAGAATATCCTTTGAGTGCTGGGTAGCCCCCTGCCAACACACATTGGGTACTTATCCCACCTAGTGGGCACATGCTGAAGATCTATAAAATCTAATGGGACTGACCTCTCATTGTGGCATTTCAAGGGAGCTGTACCTGTGAGGACAGGGTCAAGGTTGTGCTTGCCTTACATAGAGAGGAGATATATGGAGGCATCCCAGGCAGTCCTGTGCAAGCTGATCTGAGCACTGCATTGCCAGCTGTGATGAAATGAGTAATTAAACTTGAGAGCTGCGTACCCAACATTTCCACACAGTTCTGTAAGTATTAGAATGCTCTAAACAGCATAGTGTTTTGAGATGGACCTTTTCATTTACATTCAACTAAAACCAGCTTTTAGTGTACTTCAAACTTTTGAACCTGAAGTAAAACATTAATAACCTGCTGTTCCAAACTCTGAGGATTTGGAAATACGAATTGTACAGACCATTAAATTAAAATTTAGCAATTACATCAGTGTTGTCTTGTGATAGGGCTTGGGAATCAGGAAATTTGGGCTCTATTCCTGGTCTGGTCAGATGTTGCGTGTGACCACAGGCAAGCGGCTTAACCTCGCAGCATCCAAGGTTAATACTTGCCCAACTTGCAGGGTTTTCTGAGACAAGATTAATGTGTCTGTTGTTACTTTGACATCCTGCAATGGATGATGTTCACAGTATATATGCTGTTGATAGCAGCAACATAGAAAAGTAAAATGTAGATTACTCTTTTTTGTTTCTTATAGCTGAAAAAATGCAGCCTGTATGTTTTAACATTTTGAAGAACATTACATAGTATTTGATAGAAATAGTTACAGATAATCAAGCAAGTAAGTTTATGTAACAATTTTTTTTTGTTTGTTTTTAGAGATGTGATTAATCCTAGGTTTCTGAGGACCCAAATTAGGTCAGCATTGCAGTCACTTTAGCAGTTCAGGAATATAGAAACTCTCCAACTGAAATTGTAGCAATGGATTCCCTGAGGAAAGAAATGTACAAAGCTGCCCTTTCTACGGCATTCAAAAGGAAACCATCAATTTTTCATTGCTTTATAGATGCAGCCACAAATTGCAAAGCTCATCTTCTTTGAGAGTAAGTGGTTTGGGGGCCTTTGACATTAGTGGTCAGTGGAGCAAATCCTGTATTTGGATTGTTGAAATGTTTTTCAATGGCAGTGGAAACTCTGAAGTTAATTTCATTTCCCCCTCACAAAGAGGGAAAGCAAAAATGAAGGGACATTGCATCACTAATGCAATGCTAGACTTCCTCAGGAGATTGATTACCTTATGTGTTTATCAGCAAGGCTGCGCATTCACCTTCTGTAGTCAAATAGTTTTGTTTGGCAAATCATCGTAAGTGGATTACTAAAGATTCTGAGCCTTTAGTAAACCAGGTAAACCATGCAGCTATTCATTTGGCTTTTAATTGAATTAGTTTTTAATTGCTGGATTTGATAAAGATCTCTATTTTAGAAACATTTTTGTGGAGGCTTCAACATTTGCTGTCATCCTATGCAAGGAGCTTTCAAATCTAGGTTAAAACCTAGATTTCCATAGGTATTTTCTATATATGTGGGTTGTTGGGAGGTTTTGTTTGGTTGTGGTTTGGGGGGGTTTTGTTTAATTGATCATGTCTTCAGACCTTTACCACTTTAGGACAAGTTTCTTTAAATATCTAGGTCCTTTCCAAGGATTATTTTAAACCCAGTTTGTTTATGGTTGCTCTTTGTGTAGTGTTATATTCTGGAACTGAGCTCTTTGGCTCTGAATAGTGCTAAAATAGAAATGGCTGTGGAGCTGGAGCTCTTGTGGCAGGAACGATGTATCAGGAGCACTGGGAATCCCCCCCCTGCAGATGTTGACATCCGGAGTGTGTGATCCGGGTGCCACCTTCTGAGTTGGTGACATTTATCTTTTTCAGAGAAGACTTGCATTCTGAAGGGAGATAAGCTGGTGGAATTTTTGATTTTCCTTCTCCCTTTTACAACAAGAGATGAAATAATACAACATTATCTGATTGATGTCTAGACTGATTCAGCCAAGAAGCAAGTAAAATAAATGCCTAATTCTTCAAACCTATATGCCTTCATCAATATAGTGTAGTCAGACTGTTGGAAAGCCAGAATCAGGGTCTAATAATTTGTTCTTTTCTCAAATAACTTTCAAAAACCCAAGTGATGAATCTGCTCTTCATCTTTGGCTTTCTTTCATGGAATGGTGCTGTTTATGGGTTTTGATCCTGATCTAAAGTCTGTATAAAGTCCTTTGATGGTCTGAATTGAGACAGTAATTTGTTAACAGGATGTTTCCATGTTCTTTTACTGCTTCAAACTTACCAAAACCAAATTTAGAAACACTGCCTGTTTACAGAGGAGATGACAGTGCTAGTTGAATAAAAGGGGCACAATTTGTTGCCCCACTTATGTCATTTTGTTGATTAGCTGCAACAGACAGTGATGCCCAATTTACTTTTTCAACGAGTAAATTTGACACATATGCACAACAGTTCCCCCTCTTCTTGTACTGTCATCAGCAGGCTCTAACTAACTGGCATCCTGCCACCATGGAAATAGAGAGTTGTTTTCAGTCAGTGTGCATCTTGTATTCGCCATATGTACCCTCCATTTTTAGGGCCTGATTCTGCAAAACTACTACAAGAGCAGTGCCTTCTCACGTGTCTACTTATATTGCTGGTAATGGAACTAAGAGCATAAGTTGGAATTGTGCCTATCGATAAAGTGAGGGGGGTTTAGATCTTCATAAGTTGGATCCTGGAAATCTGCTATTAATTTTGTAATAGTCACCATCTCTAAACAGTAATTATAGTATTTTCAGCCATGTGAACACACCGTGGACACTTGAAAGACATGCAAAGAGAATGTAATATCAAATAAAATGAAAAAGAGGCAGTTGAAGGGAGGTAGGATACATACTGGTTATACGTTAAGTGGCATCTCATCAGGTGTTCCAATGCCCTTGCTAAGGAAGGATTTTCCTGATGTCTAACCTGAATCTTTCATGCTATGCATAAGTTTATTGTTCCTGACTTTATCCATAATATGATTTAGGTTTGGTGTATGTCTCCAGTCTCACATAATTAGACAATTAGTGTAGGTAGACATTATAACAGGCTTGGTTTAGGGTTTGCACTTTTCACACACCCATTGGAAGGTGTAATATGGCCCCAGTTTAGAGCAACCGTGTTACTGGTTTTTCCCAAATCCCAAAGTAGGCTGGGAGGTGGTTATGAGACCAAGTCTGAGAGCTCCCCTGGGTACCTGTCTGCAGTGTTCACACAGATTACAAACCAGTTTGTTGCTTTTGCTCAGGATTGCTGTGGCATTTGTAATAGCCAAGGGATTACCCTGCAGTGTTGAACAGTTGTGCAGCTGCAGCAGTCTGGGAGATTATCTTAGCTTCGTTTAGTGTGACTCTTTACAACTCAAACCCTTCAATCATTGCTTTGAGGCTGCATTGCTGGAATGTGCCCTGTCCTGGCTCCTTTCATTAATGCCGCTTCTCTGGGGTGGCAACCTCAATTTCATGTGGCTTGTTTTCAAGTTGGGGCTTAAGAGACTGGTTACAACTTCCTGAACATAGAGCAGCTGGAGGTCTGTTTGAGTCAATGTCGCTCCAGATTTGGGGAGCTGCTGGTGGGTATCGACCCATCATGCCCTTCCTGATGCTGGTGTGGTTCCTGGGAGATGCAACTGCACCCCAACCCGGCTCCTGTCCAGCTTGGACGTGCTGCTCCTCTCAGCACTTTCCCAGACTCGGTTTACAAACCAAATTTTGAGACAAGATGACTGGAAGAAGGTTTTCAGGTAGGGTGGGAAGGACCCTGGCTTTCTTGTTTGTTGGTGAAGAAAATACTGCAAAGGATTATGTGCCTTTCATTGGTGACTACTGAGGGAGAGATGTTCAGTAGCTAACTTGGCTGATAAGTATTTTTTAGTATGCCATGGACTCTTTAAGTCTATAGATGAACTTCTATAAAAAATAAAAATCATTTTCTTGTGATTTTGCTCCATATATTTTTTTTTTTTTTTACTTGTTAACAATGGGAAATAATGTGCATTTCCTATAATACTCACCATGATATACATCTTCCTGGGTCAACTTGCAGCCTGTGTACAAAAGACTGTCTTTATTTTCGGTACCCTTAACTGTAAGAAAAATGGCTTAGAATGCTCCTCTGCTCTCTGCAGTTCCAGAAATCTTAGTTACAAATGCACCTAATCAACCTTCAGTGTCCTTAAAACACACAGTTACAGCTTGTTGGCATAAAAGTAGTTACAGAAATGACAAGCTGATGTGAATTTGTACTTCTCTTTACTCTTACCTCCAAATGAAGACTCTTTACACAGCAGTGTTACATGTCACCCAACTTTACCTGCTATTTTATATAGTTGGAAGTTTAGATACTGCAACTGTGCAGGGCTGTTTTGTTCTGTTACTTTACTTCTCGGGTGGATCCAGTAATGTGCTTAATACAAACCCACTGCTGACATCCATGTGTTATCTTCACAAGCATGAGAAGTTTTATGAGGACAAAAGATTTTGATACTGCCCTGTACAGAAAGTTTCAGTTATAAGGTCTGGATGAAGTTCAAGAATAGCAGATGTCAATTTACTCAGCCTTTGTGGGTAAAGAAACATTTTGAACATTGAAAACCAATCAGAAATGAGGCAGTCCAAAAATAATGTTTTTGAGAAAACTGAGCATTTAACAAAGCAAACTGAAACTCTGCTTTGGCACAGCAGGACCCTCCTGTGTAGTCAGCAATGAAAAAGAACAAATTTAAATATAAAGAACTTTAAGAATACAAACAATGCAAAATTTGTGGCAAATTCATAATCAACTTTTCACTGTGTTTTACAGTGAAGATTTTTTTTCCTTACAGTATTAGCTTAAATTACAGAAATTTTACCTCCCATGGCTTCTTGGAAGACTGGCATTGCTCATTGTTTATGACAAGGCAAATGGGGAAAACAAATGAGGATTGGACTTGTGTGTTTGATTAAACACTTCTTTGAAGTAAAACTTTTATGTGGTTTCAGCTTTCCTCTTTGGCTTTCACTTGTCATCTTATGATTGTATTGTTTAGTTTTTGTTGTCCATAATATTATCTTCCTGTTGTTACTGATTGATTGAATTACTTCACTTATCATTCAGATGTCTTTATGTTATTGTTTATGGAACATTAATATAGTAACAAGTGGTGCAGATATGGTTAGTTGAATAATGTTATAAAATAAGACTCAGTATAAAGGCTACAATCTACTGCAGATATTAATAGCCCAGGATTCACTGAGGAGCACAATAAATGCCTATCTGTAAAGGAACAGGAGTAGCTGTTGCTTGGTGTCCTGTGTTTTGTACAGGATTACTGAGTTCAAGTGGGCTTCTGGTTCTGTTACGAAGCAAGAATCTCCTTGGTGATTATACTGTTGCATCAGTTTCTTCTTCAGAATTTTATCTTCCAGCTGCATTAAGGATTTCACTGGCATCACAGGCCAGTGGAACCAGCTGGTGATTTTGATGATCAGCTTGATAGTGTCCACATATAGAGAATCAAAAACTATTTTTCTTCTACTAGCTTGATACTAAAAAATTGGATTATGCATGTTTGAAGTGTGGCATTGTATTTTGTTGTTCATTTGTCTCTGCTCAAATTACTAACTGAAGCTATACTTGGATGTTAAAAATAGAATAGGAAGAACTCCTTTAGTCTGTGCTCATTCTAGGAGTCCAAAACAGCTTTGTGGCTCTTCTGAGAATAGGAACAATCTTGCACAGTTTACTGTACAGCATCCTTTAACTCCTCCAGCTCATTGGGAATACACTAATGGGAGAGATCATGAAGTTGCACTTTGCACCTTTCTATTGATGGCTCAAAGATAATAAAGATCTTTATCTGTGCTCTGGTCTTTTTGTAGGTGTATTTCTTAATCACTTAAGAGCAAATCTGTCTGTTAGGAGAGCAGGTACGGGTTGTTTTTCTCTCTCCACTTTGTCCGTTTACAGTGTGCAGCAAAGGGGACTGCAAAGACAACTTGACCTTTGGGATTGAATCAACTTAGTGGGCCGGAGGGAGACTGTCCAACGTATCTGCTGAGCCTGACAGGCCTGAACAGATCAGGACTCTGGGTTTGCTGCGTACAACACAGAACCACTGAGTTTCACAGTAAATCTCTTTGATGGTTTAACTTTGAAGATGTGCTGTATGTCGTCAGGAGAATATGTTTAAGTCTAGGCCAATCATAATTTTTCAGTAAAGCCATTTGTATCATCTTTTATTTCATAAACAAACCCCTCTCTAAGATACTGTGCGGATTTTTTATAACAGTTTTCAGCCAAAACAGAAAAAAGTTGAAATAGCAACAGGTCAATCAAAAAATACGTGGCAGGAGCTGAGTAATATCACTGACTTCCTGCATGTTTGCTAACACTTAAAAAAAAAAAATTAAAAAAAATAAAGCAACTTGCAGAATGGTGGCTAAAACAGTGAATTTGTTCTAAAGCTGATGTCCTCAATACTTTAAAACCCTAGAGGCTTCTGCACAGAAATGGATTAAACAAAAAGAGCTCCTTTCCACTGCTTTTCTTTTTCATCATGTACCTTTGCTTTCAATAGGGCTTTTGTGAATAAAGTGGCTCAAGATGGCAAACAAGAGCACTTGATGTAAATGTCTTTTACATGGCTATGAGAGTGAAAAAGCTGCAAGGCAGCTGAAAGCTACATCTCGCAGTCTGCAGGCACATAGTGGTGAACACTCTGATTGGGCTGTTTTACATTGTCTTAGTGGTCTGATGTCAGGGGATCTAATGGGCCAAATACTGCAAGGATTGTGCTAAAGATAAAAATGTATTTTGAACTAAGGGACTGAAGAAACTGGCATTTGTTGAAGCTTCCCCCAGTGTGAAAGTTTAGCACGATGACGGACACAGTGTTGTGATTTTGCTTCCAGTTTCATGTCCAAGAAGAGCCTTGATTTCTCTGATTTATGGTGGCAGATCATGACAGTAGCCAGGCAGGACAAGAATGTCTCTGCAGAAGGAGCATCACACATTGTCTGAAGGAGACTGTAAAAAATTCATTGTGAAAAACATAGGTCGATCAAAGGCTGGCCTGGAAATATCCAGTATAACACAATGTACATCTTTTGAAACGTGCATGTGCTCCATCCAATGCTAAAGAAGTCATTGAGGGATGTGGGAAGGAAGAATTAATCTGTATCTGAACTGTTTAGCATAGAATTCCTTTACAGTCAGCAGTGAGAAAGGAGGACATTTACTAAGTTCTGTTGTAAAGGCCTGCTTTTGTCTGATACAAATGAAAGCCTGCAAACGCCCATTTCTCTGTCACCTGTACAGAAGTTTAGGCAGCTCCTTCAGGCAGCGACATGTGTTTGGGTGAATCCTACTCTGGAAATCCTTCTGGACTTCAGTAGGTTGTGGATCAGCTTTGGCTGAACTGTTCATCTATTTCTATATTTAAGCATATTTATTTAATGGCTCTTTTCCACACTTATATACATATAGTTGCTTCATAAATAATACTAATTAAATAATTATAGTAAACAGTTATAATAATAAGTAATAAAATAATAAGTAATAATTATAAGTAATAATAAATTATAATAATAAGTAATAATTAAAATGGTTTTTAAATTGTCTGCTGGTGTTTAGGAATTTGTCACTACAATGTTGTATGCAAAGCTTTTGATTTTTGCAGCAGTGAAGCTGTAATGATAAGCTTATCATGATTCCCAGTCAGCTGAGAATCATCAAACTTACCACATACGTGCTTTTGTTATATAAAAAATGTCACAATGAATATTTCTGCAAAAGGGCAAGACAAAGTGCAGCAGTTTGACCTCTTTGAAATGAGGGGATCTTCCAAACACTGTTACAAAGGTGTTTCTGTGTATCCGCATGAATTTCCTGCATTTTGTTTATTCTCATTCCTAAAGTACAGATCTTTTTAGTGCAGTGTATATACATAATATGTGCTTCTGTTTAGTACTGTCTAACATTGTAGCTGTAAACAATTTTTGCCTTCACAAAAAGAGGATGTGTGATAATCAGTTAGCAGCTTATAAGGAATGATCTGCCCTGTGAATCGTTGAGGAATATGAACCAAACTAGAGGTTTCTTAGTAGTTCACAAAGTCACAAAATATAATGGGCCTTTTCCTGGGCCAGATTCCCAGTAGACTGCTGAAAATCTGTTTAGACAGGTACTTGTGTGTGATAACAGTCCTTAGGCAATGAAAGACGTATTTCTGCAAATAATGACTTGGGTCTCAGCCACGGGCATAATAAAAGTACACAGCTGAAGAGGTAAATGTGCAGTTCTAGTATCCTTTGTTAAATATTTGTCCATGAAACCGGGGCCAAGCACGAGATGAGATATTGTCATGTACTTGTACATGTGTAACTTTATTTTATTTTAGCTGTACCTTTTTTGTAGAAGTTAAAGAACTAAAGCCACAGGCTACACAAATAAGTGGAGCCTGGAACCACAGCATTCGTTTGTGCTTTGGTGGCCCAGCTGACTTAGCGGGTAAGGCTGGACCCCAGGCACCTTAGCAATCTGTGCAGCAAAGTCTACTCCCCATGGTGCTCTCATCCTTTATTTTAGGAGCAGTTCTGAGCATACCAGGGCTATTTACCAGCTTCCGCATCGGATCTCTCTAGTATGTACAGGCATACTTGCACTCTCTCTCCTCAGCCCAGATAGATGGCTCCTATTTACATGGATTAAGTTGCTGCATAAAAGGGATAAAAGTTGTGTTTCAAATTGTTTAGTATTACAGTTATGACAGTTTCCAAAGTCAAAACAGTTTTCTCCTAGTTTTGTCTTAGTTTACTTCTGTGTTGGCATAGGTACAAACCACAGTTGCCCTTGTCCTCTAAGTTAGGAGTCCTTTTTGATACCTACTTTTCTATCTGTACTCCATGTCTTATTCTTCTGTCCGTGTCACTGCTAAATCTTGTCATGTTTTCTCTTCAGAATTTCCCTTTTGCCATCTTCTCTCATCCTAATTCAGCTATATCATCCTCTTTCCTTCAATCCCTTCACTGATGTTCCAAACTGTAAACAGTAGCACTAAAACTAATTTATATTTGCCTTGATTCCATAAGCATCTCACATTAGTCTGTTTCCCTGTTAATACTTGGCCACTGAGATAACAAACCTCATTACAACATGTATTTCCTTAACATAATAGCTACAGTATTACAGTTTGTGAAGTACCAGCCACTTGAACCCTTAGCTGATGCTTGATTTAATTAATTGGATGACGCAAAATGTGCTAGCAGGCTAGTATTTCTTTTGCAGAGAAAATGATAATTAACAAACCCTGCAAGTGATGTGTAAACAGCAGACTGGCATTTTTCCTAAACTGACTAATCCAACACTTCAGAAATGTGATTAGCTCTTATTGTAGGCTTTTGTCCACTCCATCTCACATTTTGAGATGAAACCTGATATTTTTCCTTTAAAATGTGTATTAGAGATAATTCAGTTCTTTGAAATCACCATGCAAATACACCAGGGCTTTGTTACAGTATCTTCTATTTACTGTGCTGTCGTGCCATTTACACTGCTATGGTGACCAGTATTTTGTTTGGATCACTTGAGAAATAGTGAGGAAATGGTTGCAAATATGTTTTGCTTAAGCAGTTTATCTTCCTAGTGCAGCTGGAGTTTTTATTTCATGCTCAAATGTACTAGTAAAATACCAGGCACTTTTTTTTCTAGTCTGTGAAGCAGCTGAGTACAGCAATAAGGGAACTGGAGCCCTTTAGCAAGTTTTTATATTTCTTGAATAGTATGCTGAACAGATAAACCTTTCTGCCTGACTTCTGTCTTATCTGAACTTAATATCATAGTATCTGAGCATTTCATAGTTTTTCCAGTGCCCTTATATTCCCATAACCCCATGAAAAAAGGAAGATGGCCTCCTTTACATTTTACAGATGGAAAGCTGGAACACAGAGGCATGTACAGTGTATCTGTACCCTGTAACAGAAGTGCATGAACAATGGGTTGCCATCAGATTAGGACTGTCAAATCAGGACTTGCTTGTGAGGGCTGGGACACTGCAGCAGCTGCCACGCAGCTTTGGTGAGTTGGCTGCACTGTTGGGAGGTGGTTGTACTCCTGGGAGGGTCTCCAACTGGAGCCACCCAAGCCACTCAGACAGTTTGTGAGTCATTTAGACCAGAGCGCACAGGGCACATTACTGACCTGGGAGCAGGACTTGAGCTGTAGAGCAGGGTAAAATATGAAAGCCTTCTGTATAAAGTGATTTATTTAATTAATTAATTGTTTTAATGTGATGATGTATGCTGTCCCCTACTATTGCACATAGTCTTCGTAACTGTGTTTAGTGCTAATACAGCATCCTCCTAAGGAAATAAGAATATCTACGCTTCTAGGACTAACGACATTTTACTTTTTAGGCACTGAATCTGGACTTATTTGCAGTTAGTTCCTTGGTGAATGAGCAGCAAGTATTCTTCTTTTGCCTGTTCACCAGCAGAAACAATGAGTAGTAGACCTTATGGCTCTTCTGAGATATAGAGGCCAAAATGCACACCTGTGAACCATGCCAAGTAGGAAATAGTCCTGCTCTTATTTATTGTAGCTTAGAGCAATATAGCAGAGTTCTTTGTCCTTTAATAGTGTGACTCATTTTGAGACTGTTTCTGTTGAAGTTCACAAATGTACTTGAGTATTTGTAGAGTGCTGCTGTATGAGTAAGGCTGGACAACTGTTTGTCTTTTTTTGTGACCAGATGGTTCTGCTTTTCTCCTGCTTTATTTAAACCCTTGCTTCAATAAGTTTTTTCTGAGATCTTTCTAGTCACTACTTAACATAAAAATTAGACTTGCCCTGGCTAATGATTTGAGTCCAGGGTCGAAAGTTAGATCAAGAATTGGCATATCACTCTACTTCGTGTATATCTGCACTTGGGATAGGAAGATGGCTCTCCTCATGCATCTTCAACGCTCTGTGTTATATATATATTTATCCTAATCATGAACTGAGTCTATAAAGACACTCTCCTCATCGCATAAAGAGCACTAATCTTCAAGACCAAGATGTCTCAATCTGAGCTAAAGGAGAATCTGGTTGTAGGCCATTTGATATCACATATTACTGGATTTATTTCAGATGATTTATCTACCTAAAACTGAAGCATAAGATAATTCCACTTTTTTTTTTTCCTGTGTTAATTCTCACAATATTCCCACATGACAGCAAAAAGCAACTATCCCTATTTTTCAGATTGAAGAGCAAGTAGAAATAATACATAATTTACTAGAGCTTCAAAATCCTGATAACTGGATTACTCCCAACACCTCAGAGTAATTTTTAAGTGCCTGGATGTTTCAAGTATCTAAGGTTTTTTGAAAAATACTTAATTGCAGTGGACGTTCTGTTAAAATTTCCATGGCATGTATCTGCAAACATCTCTCTTGTAAAGTCAAAAATCTGGCCACAATACTTATCTATTTAAGTGTTTTTCAGAATTTTACAGTAAATATGAATCCATCTCATGCAACTGCAGAAGCCCCAATCTCCACAAATTATCTCAGACTTTCTTCATAGTCAGCAGAGAAATGTACACTTTTAGAATGCCATTTCATCTGACTTTTTTAATCATCAAGTGCCAGCTTCTCTCTACTGACTGCAAAGTAAGGCTAGACAATTAGTTCAAAAGATTGCCTCCTGCACTATAAATGCTTGCATTTATTTATCTGAATCCATCCCTAAGTGATTTGTCAAAGATACATAGGAAGCCTGGCAGCACAGAAGATTGAACTGAAATCTCATGAATACTCAAACCTCCATCTCACAGACTTCACTGCTCTATCCAGAAGATTATATTCGCTGCCTTTGCTCTCTGTGATTCTTCTCTTCACGTTTAATTTGTTTCATTTCAGCTGAAACTCAACTGTAGAGACATGCATTAGGGAGAAGAAATAAAAAGTGCAGGATAAAAGGTTAGAGCTGGAGAAAAGTGCTAAAGAAAGTGTAGTAGGTCTTCTTTTTGGAAAAAGGTCAACTGAATTTAACAGGGACTTAGAATGTTACACTCCACAGAAATTGCTCTAAGTTTTTATTTTTCCTAAAGTTTCAACACTTTGGTGAAAATCCATATGCAAGATAACACTTTCTATTCACATTTATGAAAGGTTTGGGAAAGAAATCCCAACCTCTCAAAAATTATTGTGTATTATTTAACTCTGTGTAACCATTTGAGAAGGTAGGTGACCTTTGCTTGAATGTCAAATACGGACCTGGTACAATGTCCAGTGAATTCACTGTGAGTTCCACACGCTTCTCTAAGGGCTCAATAAATCCAATTCATTGTTGCTAAAGCAAATATTAATTTGACAGTAGAGGACAAAACAGCTAGACCCATTTACGGTATTATTGCTCAGTTTCTGTCTTTTCAAACCACAACAGAAGCCAGAGTGTGGATTACAAAGCATTTAAAATGGAAGATAGCTTTTTCAAATTTCACTCCAACTGGTGGAGACTGCCTTGAAAAGAGCCTGATGAAAATGCTCCTATACATTTTTTAAAATGTGGACGCTTATCCTCAAAGAACTGAACACAGGCCAACAATTCATTTCCTGCTCTAGACAGCATTTGAAAAGCATATTATGTCTTGACAAAAATTACTGTCCTATGGGTTGAGCCAGATTAGAACCTGTGAAACAGAGGTGGAAACCTGGCCTCATCTTTATCGGATGTATCCTGTCCTAACTATTCCCATATCAGAGTTTTACACATGCTTTCCTAATTAGCCGTATTATTTTGGAATGTTGTGTTGCCTGTGATACTTGGAAGTTAAATAGTTGTGATTTGGGTTTGTATTAGGTGATGATCTGCCAAACGGCAAGACTGGTAACAAAATTAACTCTGTATTTTGAACATATTCTATAGATGAGTAACAATTCCCTCAAACAACAATACATTCTCTTTAGAGTTGCCATTATTTCCTATTTCCTCTTGCCACATTTTCATTCATTTCTTCACTGACCTCAGGCCCTAAAGCATGCAAGCCCATCAGATCTGAACACTAGAGAACTTGCATACATTTTAACTGGAAAATGAAGCTCACCCTTTACAGCCATATCTGTATGGCAGCCTTGATTCTGTGGAACTGTGGAGATGACCAGGCAAGGAATAAAAATAAGAATCCCTGTCTTACTGATTTTGCAAAACAATAATCATCTTACATTAGCACCAACTTTTTCCCGTGTGATATGGTTGCATAAAATTATTCATCATTAGAAGTAGCTGATTCTGCAATGATCCCACCTCCAGATGTTTCAGACCATTTCAGGAAGACTTGATGAGGAAAGTTTTTATATGAGGTTGAAATATATTTGGCAGAATTAAGACAGTGTCTGAATTTGAGGATGACGTTAGTTCTGTTCCTTCAGAAACCTGCTGGAGTGGAGCCAGACAAGACTCCAAACCAGGTTAAAACTTCCTGTTTACTAGGAGTTATTTTTTCCATAATGTTTCTGAGAGGTTGTGGAGCAGGCAAGAGGCTGTACAGCTGAAAAGAGCTGCTTTCCATGAAGGCCTGCCCTTTTGCATGACTTTTTGTACCCTATTCCCAGGTCTATACTTCCACACTTTCCAATCCTACTCAGACATGTGACAGTGAGTCAAGTATTGTTGCAGCTGGAAGAGTTTTCTGTGGTTGCTCTTTAGCAGCCACCGAGCATTAGTGCCTCTCTTTCTCCAAGGCCTGCATGATGAGAAAATCTTGGAAGTGAGCTGAGATTCATGCCACAGGGAGCAGCTGCCTCCAGGAAGCATCAAACCAGATATGTCTGTGCCATCCACAGTCACAGGACAAGAACAGAGTCTCTGTTCTCCTGTGTCCTGAAGGAAAGGAGATAAAAATGGCCTTTCCATTCAAATACTGGGTTCCTTGTGTGTCCAAAACATCTGCCAACTTGGGAGGAGGCCTTTAAGTGAATAATACAATATGGAATCAGGACCTAAATAGACCTTTCTTGTATTAGCACAGTGAAGCACTTTCCATCTCTCTTTCATCATGTATTCCAGTTCATTGCCCTCCCTCCTCTAGTCTGTGGTGCTCAGCCATGTGTTTTCTTCAGACCACGAAGAACATCCATCTCACTTTTGTCACAGGATGATGCATTTTGTGCAAACATAAATATTTAGAGAAGTTTACAAAATATTAAGCTCCATCAAGTCAAGCATTCCTGCTAATGTAGTGTTGGGACAAGTCAGCAGGGAGCAAGAGCCTGGGCTGCTGTGCACAGCTGCTGTAAGATCAAACTGTGGAACATTCATTTTTGACTCCACCAACTTCACTGATCAAAACCATTTTGGAAGTTGGCTCATGCTTTTTTCCAGAGCGCAATCCTCTCCATCAAACAGCTTCTTCAGTGTGCAGGCTTCATCTGTATTGTGAATCGCTTGTCTCAGTTTTATAGTTGTCATGCAAATTCCTAATGCAGATATGCTGCACTTGCTGGACCAGTAAAAAAATCCATGTTAGAGAGGTTCCTAAGATGCAATTCAGAGCAAAAATAGTTGGGAGATCTGTCCACAGTTACTGTGTTCTAATAGTTTGGGTTTCACTCTGACCAGCAGTTTATTAATTTAATAGAGGGAGTTTATAAATTTAATAGAGGGAGACTTCAAAAGACATAAATAAGGGAAAATCCTAAATCTAGGGGGTTTTGATGAGTTTTTTTGTTTGTTTGTTTTTTCTAGTAAGGTAAGACAAACAAGCAGAACTCATTCCAGAATTCATGCAGCAAAATAAGTAGTAAGAATATAGAAATTTATGCAAGACGACTGGATGCATGTATGCAAACACATCAATGCATNCACGAGTGTGGTCGCTCTCCTCTGGACCCGCTCCAGCACCTCAATGTCCTTCTTGAAGTGAGGGGCCCAGACCTGCACACAGTGCTCGAGGTGAGGCCTCACCAGTGCCGAGTACAGGGGCAGAATCACATCCCTAGTCCTGCTGGCCACACTATTCCTGATACAGGCCAAGATGTCGTTGGCCTTTCCCTTTTAAGGAGCTATGTCCATTTTCAGTCTCAAGTACTGAGAGTTTGGCTTTTTGCTCCAGTGGGAAATGGTTTTGTCATATCAACTAAAACATTATCTACCTCCTGGACAGCTCACAAGTGGCGGTCATTAAAAAGTGCTGTCTGGCATGCTTTTCTTCACTACTGTTTTGCTGTCCTTTTCTAGTGAGGAGACCACAGGAAATCCACAGGAAATCCTACCTTCCTAGAAAAATATCCTGCTTCCTCCTAAGGATCCATGGAGCAGGCAGCTCTACATTACTGTGGGCATTTCTGAGCTAGCCAAATTGAAAGAGAAAAATATCTCATAGGAAGTGGCTGAAGCCTCATTGTTTGAGACACTGAGAACTGCAGTGGACGAAAAACAGCTGATGTGATCAAGTGTCAGTGATATTCTGGGTGGGAGTGTTGGAGTAGATGACACTCAGTAGCCCTTTCTAACTAGTATATTTATATTTCTGTGAAGTCACATTATCTAACAGGTTTTTTCCATCTTTAAAATCTGTGCTTCTCTGATAAACACTGCTAGGCTTTGTATTTGGTCACATTCTTTTTAAATAATCTTTTTCTGAGATTTTAATTAAAGAGCCGTGTTAGTTTTATTGCAAGTTATGAATTAATTATGCTATTCTCTGGAAATGCTGAAGTTTTTTAAGTGTTCTTCCAGCAAGCTGAATTATCATCACTTTAATACTTCCTGTATCAATTTAATATATTCCTGTGCCTGAACACATTTAATGAACCTATAAAGGTTATATTAAATTTAATACTACAATAAGAAATATGCTTAAGGTCGTAGGCTTGTGACTTCGGTGATTAATATGAATGGACAAATTAAAACTCATTCATCATTTAAACTTTCAAATGTAGCTGAAGTGACTATGGTTCAGGCTGAAATACAATCTAACTGAATTAATAAGGATTTTGCTGTTTGCAGTAGATCTCATCCACGATTTTTGAGGTCAAGATGTCAGCTCAAAGGAGAAGTAAATCTAAGGAAGATATCTAGTATACATAAAATTTGGGTTAGTCTCTTTTGCAGAGCTTTATCTCCCAATACATTTCAAAATTTGGATCCGTATGGTTGAGGTAGATGGTCCTTGCTGTGCTGTACTTCACTGTAGAACAGAGATAGGCAAAACTGTGAAGCAGTCACTGAGTGATTGCGTGCTGCACTGACTTGAGAAAATGTCATGCATTTTTTTCATCATATGATAGTTGTTTGGGGGTGTCCATACATAGAGACTGGACTGCAGAAGCCAGTCCTCCCAAACTCTGTGTGTGCTCAGTGCAGAGCAAACTTCCAAGCATATGAGGTCTGGTGTAGACGTGATTCAGGAACCTGACTCTATAGGTAGTCATTTTTAGCCTTAGTAAGTAACAACTAACAAGATGGGTGGTGAGCCCTGCAGTTCAGAGACTTTGCTTAAACTCTAGTATTACAGGGGGAGCTAAGCTCAAAATAACATTCTTGCCAGTGTGCAGGTTTCTCAGATAGAGACAGTTTACCTAAAGATGCATATACCTTAGTATGAAAGCTCATCAATTCAGAACTTGGTGGGTTAATAACAGTATGTAGATAATTTCCTTAGGAAACAGCTGATGGTAGCCATACACTAGATGAATTATAGATAGTAATTTTTCTGGAGAAAAAGAGAATAAAATTTATTCTTCTTTAGTAAATGAATGTGTGTTGGCCAAGTGTTTTTGTGAATATGTTTTCATTTTAGAATGTTATTTCTATTTTCCCTGCACTCATTTTTAAGAATGGGAAACAGTTGCTATATTTCCAGCTTTTATCAAGATACTTTTGAGGGAAAAAAAGACAACTGCAGGAAAATTCCATGTAAAAATAATGTTTGTGAGATTCTAATTATTTCTGCTGGGTGCAGAAATATACTAGCATATTCCTACATGAGTAATTCCTTTCAACCTAGGAGAGGAAACAAAAAGGTTTGGTACTCAAAAGCCATATTTTAATTGTAGAGAAGTTAAAACAAGTAATTTGAATAGAAAAAAAAAAATCAAATGTAGGTATACAAAACACTACAGAAATAAAAAGGCATGTGAATATCATAATATTATCTTTCCTCACAACTGTGTCCTTGAAGGGTGGGTCCTTTCTTCCAGGTTTCTTTTCAGCTCAATGACTTTCTGGGTTGCTGCAAACTCTATGCAGTCCCTCTGGGTCTCACATGACCCAGTCACTCTGTTTTTAGAGGAACATGCTGTAATAACATAAAACAATCAACTAAAACAAATGGGGGGGAAAAAAAAAAGTCTGAGTTCAACAGATGTCTTTTAGAAATGTGCATCTATTGACAGTGGACAGATTTTAGCAAAAGAGCCTTGAAAATCCAAAGCATTTAAAGCTAATTCCAGCAAGTGTGTGTCATTCTTCCTCCCACCACCACCCCATTTTCACATCTAAATCATTACTTTGTTTTCTATTTAGAAGGTTACTGGTAGTAACTTTCCATTCTTTGAGGTAAACAGGAGGAGCCACTTTTAGCAATGCCTTTTCTTTATTGCCTCCTGATAAGAATTAATACTTAAGAGTAAGGGAGCCATTTATAATGGATTTAAATGACACTTTGAGGGAGAATGAAAACGTATGTGGAGAGAAGTGTGCTGGAGCCGCTATAGTATAGACTTGAGTCCATGACACTCTGCTAGCCAGGTTTGTGATGGGCACACAAAGCTCTGCAGTGTATTTTTGTATTTTCAGCTTGTGTAGGTTGTGTGTTCTATCTTTACCTACCTCGTATCTTGAGGTTCAATAAGCAGAAGCAGCAGGCCTGGATGTCCTGGCATTACCCTCTCCAGCCAATAACAAGCATGTGGAATATTTAGACAAGCACTTCTTGTATTTTCAAAGTTTTGTATATATGATCATAGCATCACAGAAGATGAGATCTTTAATAAACAGTATGTTTCATTTGGATAACAGCTCTAATTTGGAGGTTTTGGTTTTTTGTTGTTTTCATTGCAGGAAGAAGGTATCGTGAAGGAAATAGACATCAGTCATCATGTGAAGGAAGGTTTTGAAAAAGCAGATCCTTCACAGTTTGAGCTGCTCAAAGTATTAGGACAAGGATCATATGGAAAGGTAATTTTTAATGCCACCTAATCTCCTAGAGCAACACTGAAAATGTCATGTCCTTTCTCTGAGTCACTCACATTGGTAACATTGTCTGTATATAAATTATATTGTAAAGATAGATAAGCAAGCCCAAACCCCTTCTAGCTTCATTTCAATAACACTTTTGTCTTTTAGCTGGATTCCTATGTATAAAACAGTTTAGAAAATACTGCTTATGACTCTTGACCTAGACTAATGAGCACAA
>WEIS01032166.1:3479-18572 GCA_013389965.1 Todus mexicanus | reverse complement strand
TCCCAGCGGAGGAAAGGGCAGGAGACTGGCGCTGAACAGAACATTGTTTTCAAAGGTCTCCTGCTCTCCCACCACATTTTTTTTGGTGGGGGGTGAAGATTGCATCAAAGCCTGAGAAACCTGACCCGCAGCCCTTTTGTAAAGATCAGCCAGCTGAGGTGGGTTAGCTCTGCAGCCTCATCTCGTGTTGGCGGCGGCATCTGCTCGCGCTGCTGCGAAGCCCGCGGGAGCAGAGCCAATAACTCAATAACGTGCTGAGCCCTGCTAGGGATGCGGTGGGAGAGTTCTGGTCTCCTGTGTGCATCTGATCTGATCCTTCTGAGGGCAGGATCTGTCTGCACGAGTTACAGGATCCGGTCATCTTTATTTAGGGTAAATGGAGTAAGGAGTCGGAGGCAGGTAGAGGGATTGCGGGTCATTTCCAGTTTAATTGGGTTTTTTTTTCTCAGGCTGTTTCTAAAAGAACCTTTGTAATACGGCCACTTGTATTTGATTTAATTTAATGGCATTTTCTTCAGCCTAACCTGTTCAGCTTGATGGATCACGGTGCCCACACCTTCACTGTGTGTGGATGCCCAAGGGAAGAGTCAGAGCAGGCAGACGTACGGAATTCACTCCCCAATCCTCTCCCTGGCTCCCACTGTACAGCCTGGAGAGTTCAGAGCTCCCCATAAAATTTTGCCACAGCTCTCCCATCCTTTCGATAGCTATGGAAACCTCGAGAACAATACCCAAAATATCTTTTTTTAAAAAAAATAATAAAAAAGAGAAACGCCTTGGTCCCAGTGCTACCGAGGGTGCTGGGGATTTACGCGCGGTTCCAAAGCTGAAATGATCAGGCAGCACCGAAACGAATTCCAGGCGTGTTATTTGGAAAGAGAAAACCCAACAGCCACCTAAACAAAACCCACACCTCTCGCTATTTTTTCGGAATGTGTCATTTCTGAATGCCCCGGCTTGGCAGCGCTGCAAATGCCACCAGCTGTGACAGAAATTGCTTCTCCAAAAAGGCACCAGGCGGAGATTGTCCATTTATTTCCTGCTGGCTACCGAGTTTTTTCTTTGTATGGCAGCTGTGAGAGCGCTGATATCCACGAGGCCTCTGCCAGCACTGAGCGACAAAGTTATGTTTAACTGGGTCGGGTAATTAAATTTGGGGAAATTGGGTTAGGCGAAGGTGAGTGGGGGCAGGAAACTCATGTCTACCCAACTCTGGGCTGTTTATCTCAGCAGTAACTGTACCTAGACCTCACTAACAACCCAGCACTTGAATTTGGGTGGGGGTTTTTTCTGCCAACCTCCCCCTAGCCAGGCAGGTGATATGGCAAAGGAAACTTACACCATGAGCAGAATCGCAGGTATGATCAGTCCTGGGTTCGCGATGTAGCTGAAGATCTTGGCAACAAAAAGTGGGAAATCGAGCTCGATAGTCTCTTGAATGACGTCGTACATCCTTTTCTTGCCGCTGCAAAGACAAACGGCCAGTTAAGGTGTGTAGGTGTTTGCTGGAGGGACACAGTAGCTCCTAATCCAATGATAATTACCGTGTTTTCTCTCTTTTAGTGGGTATCAGCTCATCGATAGCCACCAAAATATCTTTGTTTTAACTAATCTATTGGTCCATCCGTTCCCTGCTTCGATTATAAGAATAATCTTCGCTAGGCCAACTTGCTCCTGAAGTTAATAACTTTATTTCCACAGGTGTCTCCTTTGAGTTCTGGCTATTTACCCTTCTGAAATGCCTAAAACCCTCCAGATTGTAGTAATTGTACTTTGCTGATCAATATCTTGTTGAATACGGACTTTTCATGGTCGAGATGACTTTCCATATGCAAATTCCAGCTTCCTGAAATAATGAGCCAACTTGAAGAGCTGCTAAGTAATGACAAAAATAGCAAGCTGTGATTATTGCTTAATAGGGAACTCGGTGAAAGAGTCATTTCCAACCAAACTGATAAAGCAGATGAGGGTATTTTGTACGAAAGGAGGACAGATCTGTAAAAGGCTGGGTTACATAATTGACTTTCCCTTCTCCCCAGCATCTCCGAGACTGTGAATTCAACCCTACGAGTGCTATTCCTCATCTTTAGGCTTGTCGCCTCCTGGGATCTTGCAGGATTCTGCTCAGGGAGGTGTTGGGCTCTGTCCCGGTGGTGAGAGTCAATAAAGACCAACTTGGCTTAAGGGTGCCCCAGCTTCACCAACAGCCTCAAGCCCAGGAGAGCCGAGCTCTCGGTCAAGGTGTGCCAAGGGCAGGAATCAGGCTGAGTGGCTTTCGAAGGGTTGATTTGGAATCCAAGCAGCTCTTTCTCATTGCAGACTAGTCCCCTCCAAACGATTGCGTGCGTGCCACAAATTTCTTCTCCCACCCTCTGCCATTGCTCGTTGACACCTGTCGTTGTGATAGAGCCGAGGGAATTCTGCTCTCTTACCTTCTCCCCCAAGTCTCTGAGCTTTGTGTTGTCGTTCTCCATTAGCGAGTGGATAACCTGAACCAGCGCGTCTGCAGGAACAATTTGTTCCAAGCCGGCTCCTTGCTGAGTCAGACTCAGCAGGCCCAGGAAATGGCGTTACTCGATCAAATTAGACTTTATTGGCATGTTAATCCAGCCCATGAATGCTCTGTGCAGTGCTCATTCTGTCCTGATTAAAAGAGGCATTGCTGCTTTTGTTTTAAAACTCCCTGTGACTCTGCAGGCTCAGCCCCATCTACCAGAGGAGAAAAACGACCTTTTTTTTTAATTGGTGTTTTGTGAGTACCTGAAGGGTCCACAGTCGAAGGAAGGAGGCAGGGACATGATGGTGTAAGCCACAGGCAGGAGGCTGAGGAACAGGATCAACAGCAACAGCCCCATGTAGAAATTGTTAGACTTGGACGCTTTGAAGACTCGTTCGTGAGGGACGTTGCTGGTCATAACAGCCCAGCACTGGAAATACATGGAGGTTAATAAGCGCAGCACGTTTATACCCACGAGCCCTGGTGCGTAGAAGGAGCCCATCCTGAAAGGGAAGGCAGAAGGACAGATGCTAATATTTTTTTTGACAGGCTGGAAGGTTTAGGTTGGACACGAGGAAAAATGTCTTCAGCAAAAGGGTTCCCCAGGCCTGTCGCAGGCTGCCCAGGGCAGGGGTGGAGTCCCCCTGATCCCTGGAGGGGTTTCCAAGCTGTGGAGATGTGGTGCTGAGGGACACGGGGCAGTGGTGCCCTGGCAGTGTTGGGGGAATGGTTGGACTCGATCTTAAAGGTCTTTTCCAACCAAAACGATTCTATGAATGTGACCAGCAAGTGGAGACCCCCTTAAATCTGCAGAGATGTTGTAGTAGGGGAACTTCTGTTTGCCCTGTCTCGGCGCAGTTTTGGGAGGTGCCCCTCCTGCCCAACCTGCTCTAGCTGGCCTTGTCCCCACCCTTGCATTGACACCTACCATAGAATCAGGGAAACCAAACCCCAAAGGTTTTTCCAGCTGGTTAGGAACTTTTTGACTCCGCTGGAAAGTTTTCCAAATACTGCAAAAAATACAACCAAACAAAAGATAGGCGATATTTACCAAATCATTCCCTGGTTGAAGACCAAACCCAAAACGTTGCCGCTGATGTCAAACTCGGCGTAGGATGGCTGCGTGGGGAGAGAAAGGAGGGTGGGTGTGAGGATGCTGATTTAAAGCTGCTACAGAGGGATTTCTGGGGGGTGTCTGCTTGTGCCTGTGCTGCTCGAGTGACCAGCAGCGGCTTGGCAAAAGCAAAATTGATGAAAATTGGAAGATCTGTGGAGTTGCTCCGTGTTTCTCTCTCCTTTCTAATACAAAGCCAGCGGCGAGCAAAGGAGCCGTGGCACGGGACTGGGTTTCTACACATATCTCCTTTCGTGCACGTGAAACTCAGGTGACTTTTGGCAAGTGAGACTATCGGTTTTCCTTCAGATTTTCTCAGGGGAAACCCCACCACCACCAAGAAACCCAAAAGACTATTATTTATTTATTTTTGTACTGCAATGCAGAGAACGTGATTCAAAGAAATGCTGGGTGATGCCCTCGAGCATTTGGAATACCCTGTGCACTGTGTCTGGTTTTCACGCCGTTGGCGCGGGCTCGATGCTGTTGGCAGGTCATAGAGTCGAGGTTTAAGGTGTTTTTCTTTCATGATGGAAACTCGGAAGGAGCTCAGTCAGAGCCTCGTTTAGCTGACTGCTCGCAGCTTTGGGAAGGGAACGGTGCTGAAATTGTTTGCTTCGCTCTTTGGATTCCGGCCCTTTTCTACTTAAAATCTTTGGTTAGAGATTAATATTGGCTTCTTTTTTCTTGGGAAGATAAAGGCAACTTTCAGAGCCTCCCATCCTCTGCCTTTTGCGTCCTCTGAGCTCCGAAATCCTTCAGTCACTGACACATACGCACACCAACTAAATTATCAGACAAGATAACCAGAGGGCTGCTGGGAAGATTCAAACCCGATCTGTTTGTAGCATTAGACCCGATGGCCCTAAATTACTTTTATCTTGCCATCTATAAGATGCTGACTTACAAATCCAGCCTCTAGGTCCCAGCACCAACAGTAATTCACAAATCTGACGAAGCAAGCCCGGATGAAATCTCCCACCAGGATGGTTATGAAAGTCACCAGGATATCGGACACTGTGAGCCTTACGAACTCCTGTGATATAAAACAAGGAAAAAAAAAAACCCCAAACATTTATCTCCCATAATTTCAGCAGCACGTTTGGGACTGTATTTTTTTAATTATCATCATTTTTTTATGAAGCCATTTATCTTTATATGATGGTAACCTTCAAAAAAAACCATCCATGAGCAGACTCCCTGCCTGGTTTCAAACACCTGCAGGTGTCTCAGCTTCTCCTCTGTGCTTGGGAACCACGAGCTCCGCGACAGCCCTTAGCCCTGATGTCGTGGCAGTGCATAAAGTGGAAGCTGAATGCTAACGCTGCAGAAATGCCGCCGCAACATGCGCATCTACCAAGGGTGATTTGGGTTGTGGTCACTTTTGCTTTTTAAGTTGTGCATAATCTGTCTGCAGAACTTCTTGGTGCAAGGTGAAAGTTGGAAGGGTGAAGCTCTGAGGACTCAAAGGCCACCCTGCGTGCGTTTCAGGGGGTTTATTTTGCTTAATTCTGCTCTCGTCCCTTGGTCTCACGATGCGTTAGAGGTTGGGACGTGTCAGGAGTTCAGCTTCCAGCTGGGGATTTCACCACCGTGGCCAAGGACTTACATTGCCTCGGTGCTGCTATGTGAGAGGAGGGAAAGGAGGTGACATTTGCAAGGAAAACCTCAAGCCTGAGGACGCTAAAACCATCAGCAACAACAACAAAACCCCATCTCAAACCAGCCCCGAGACTTTAGTAGTAAATTTCTTACAATGCCAACGGTCGTCTCCCAGCAAGGTCCCCGGGGCACATCTGCGGGGTCTAGCGGAGGTGGGGTGGCGGAGCTGTCGTTCCCCACCGATGAGTTGTGGTGGTTAAGCAGCGTCCAGTGCGTGATGTTCTTCACCACGTCCTCTTCAGCCAGCTGCAACAAAGACACCCCTGAGCCCAAAACCATCAAGAAACAGAGGTCCCAGAGGACGTGTGTGGAGAGAGCCAAGGCGTTGGGTTGCCACCTCCTCTCTACCAGTTACCATCTGTCCTGTAAGTGTCTGCTTACGACAGAGTCGTGGTGCCGGCGATTGCCAGGAGCAGGGGAGCTGCATCCCTGCGTCCCTCCCAGATCAAAAGCAGATCAGGGCACCGTGAGTTTTTGAGCCCTAGAGCCGGCTCCTTGCATGTGGAGGAGCCACACCTCCTTCAAGACTCCTGTGTGCAGAGAGAGCCTCCACCCAGACCTCCTTCCTCACGTTATTCATAATTTTCCAAGGCAGAGCAAACCTTCCTGATTCCTCCAATTCTTTTCAGCTTAAAACAGGGTCATTTTTCCCCCCCCGCCCCGCAGCTCAGTTCGACATTTATCCTTCCCTGCAGTTATCTGCCTGCAACACGCTACCGGCATAATGGTAAAGAGGGGAGGGCAGGGGAAGAGGATTATAAACTATATCCTCGGGGTCTGTGCTAATAGAAATTGCAAACAGTGTCATATGGAGGAAAAAAATCAAATTAGCCTAACGTGTCGTGATTATAGGAGACAATAATCGCTCTTTTCAGGGCTGTATATAGAAGCTGGAGACTTTTTGGAAACCCCTGTGGCTGGTGAGTCTCCTGAGGGTGCTGCAGCTGATGCTCGAGAGGGCTGGGGACGCGGGAAGCACCTGCTGCAAAGGGGGTGATGGTCCTTATGGGCTGTCCCCACTCTCGGCTCTGGCGAATGTGATTGAACACGGCTTTCCAGCTCAGCTCTTACTTTTTCATTGACGTCGTCCATCAAGGCCAACAAAAACGTGTAGAGGTTCCCGAGGAAGAGCGCGAAGATCCTCCCCAGCTGCCATTTCAGCCCGATGCGGGGATGGTAATTTTCCAGCGCGGCGATGGTTTCGAACAGCGGCGGGCAAAACATGCCCAGCAAGGACATCACAATTTCAACCTGGCACAGGAGGAAAACGAGATTAGCGCTAATAGGAACACCGGCGACTATCTTACTCGGAGCAGAGCGGGCGCTGCCAGCAACTGGTGGGAGATATCTGAAGGATTTGGAAAGGGGAGGGAGCCAAAGCGAGCTCAGCTTCTGGCTCCGCTTAGCGTGCAGGCAGCACAGCGCCAGGCTCGAGGGCTTGGGTTGCACGGCTTGCTCCTGCAGGAGCGTTTTTTGCTGTTATCTCAAAGGGATGAGCTCTGAAGAATTTGTTCCCTGTCAGTCCGGGCTCATGAATATTTAGGTTCCTCAAGTCTCTCGTAGTACTGCTTGCATCAGCTCCGAGGTTCTTATTTTAGTGTCGGAGGAAGCGCGAGACTCGGCTTGTGCGCGTGAAGATAATTAGTCGATGCTGATGTTTATTCTCCACATTCAGCACCTTTGCTTTTGCAGTTGGCGGTTACAGATTGGAGGGGAGGCTCGTCAAGGACTTGGTTTTGCAGCTCAAGAAAATAGGCCCTAGTGATAATTTTGTTCGCCTACCCGGTGCAAGAAGCTCCGTTGTGGCGTGGTCAGTGAGGTCACTGGCCAGCTGGTGGTAGCTCAGGCATGATTTGCAGGCTCTATCTTTTTTTTACAGCCCTGCAGAGCCCGTTGGCCTGTGGAGAACTGTGTCTGTACAGCTGGCAAACTCTTTCTCATGGGTCTCTATTTGATTTTTTCGTGTGTGTGTGCGGGAAGAGCTTTAAGATTTGAACTTCTCGTTCCAAAACCAGACACCAGAAAAAATTTTGACAACAGAATTTTTTTTCTGCTGGTTCTAAAATCTGATTCCCATCATCCCAGACGGATGATTAAAGACCTGAGTTTAGCTTTATGTCTGATCGTGGACGTTTCAAACCCTCAGAGAACTTACTACAACAGTTGTATACATTCATGTGCAACTTGAGGGAGGTTCTTTGAATTGACTTTTGGAATTTACTTATTTATTTTGACTTTTAGAACTTGACTTTTTATTTGACTTTTAGAATTTCCTTATTTATTTTGATTTCCTGTAAGAATATTTGCTGCTTTCTGCAGGAGTTGTTAATTTGCCCTGGAAACTCTCAGTAAGATCAATGTGGCTCCTGGTTAAAACAAGTAGGAAGGGATTTAAGGGGACTTCTGGGCCCGGGTAGGGAACCCCTCTGCTTTGGATGCTCTCCTCAAGTTGTGGCAACGATTATGCTGATGCCCAAGATAAATTATTGCAGCAGAAAACTGGAAGCGAAGCTCCCTTACCTCATTTCTTTCGTACCACCCGACGTTTTGCATTTTGGAAAATGTCTGGGAGCGTTTCACCACGAAATAAATGAGGTAGCCGCTCCCGCACAAGCAGCAGATGATGAGGACGTTGGCCAACACCCGCAGGAACCTCCTCAGGTGGATGTTCTCGTCCTTGTTGCTTTCTTGCTCGTCCACGATGGACTCCTGAAAAGAAAACGGGTGTGCTCAGAGAACTGAGTATCTCGCAGGACTGAGCCACAGGCAACATCAGACAGTTCCCCGCCCCGCGCTCTTCTGGTTGTATTGAACGTGGTGCTTTGTGTTAAGTTCAAACTAAGCTTCACACAAGCACCCTGGGTGTGACCGAAAACCGTCCAGTGGCAAACAGCCAGCCCTGCCCCAGGGGAACCTGTGGGGGGGAATTGAGCTCTGAAGTTCAACAAGTTCGCTTTCAGATCTCAGAAAGGGTGAGCACAGGGCGTGGAAGCTGGAGCTGCTGTGGTCTGCACGGACAGATGCTGTTCAGGTACCCAGATTCCCCCTTCAAACTCTGCTGGGAGCACCCCCCAGAAGCCAACAGAGATGCCGCTTAGGGTTACCTTGAAGCTGGTGGTGATGGATGCAAACTTGTTGTCGGCTGTCTCTGGGTTGCCGATGAGGTAGTCCCAGCTGGTGAACATTTTCCAGCTGAAAACGAAGTTGTTGTCGTCCCCGTCTGTCGTGCTTTCGTTGGCGTTGCGTGCCATCCTGTGTAAGGACACGCGCGGTGACGAGGTCAGACGGTGTTCCACAGAGCCACCGACGGCTTGGGGTTGCTGGTGGGTGAGGGGTGACCGTTCTTGGCGTTTGGATGCAACTGTCTAAGGTGTGATGCTGGACTTGAGCTTTAAGGGGCGCTGAACTGCCCAAGGGGATCTTCGGGGCTGTGCAGGTCATGTATTAAACAGTAATGTAGAAAAACCCTAGCATAAGGGATTAAAGCAGGCTGAGGATTGTTTCCACCAGAATCCCAGCATGGTAGGGGTTAGAAGGCACCTCTGGAGATCACCTGGCCCAAACCCCCTGCTCCAGCAGGGTCACCCAGGATCATGTCCATGCGGGTTTGGAATCTCTCCAGAGAAGGAGACTCCACAACCTCTCTGGGCAGCCTGGGCCAGGGTCCTCATTCAGATGGAACCTCCTGGGTTCCAGTTTGTGCCCGTTACCCTTGTCCTGTCACTGGGCACCGCTTGAAGAAAGCCTGTTTGCAGTGTTTCTGGGTCCTAGGGTACAGTACATGATTGTAGCTACATTTAGCTAGCTAAACTTAGCAAACAACCACTGGTGCTGTTCAAGACACCTACTGCACCACCACATTTAGTAGCTGCACAATGCTGGAGCCAAAGAGCTTGTAGGAAGCCATGCAGGGAGAGAAAAAGGATTATACTCGTTAATCAGCAGAGGAGGAGATACGGCTTCTGCTGTTNTGTCCCAGGCTGCCCAGGGCAGGGGTGGAGTCCCCCTGATCCCTGGAGGGGTTTCTAAGCCATGGAGATGTGGTGCTGAGGGACACGGGGCAGTGGTGCCCTGGCAGGGCTGAGCTAACATTTGGACTTGGTGATCTCTTCTAACCAAAACAATTCTACGATTCTAAAAGCGGTTGTAGCGTTTGGCTCTTCGGTACCTCTCACATCATCTGTGACTCGCACCGGCTTTCGACAACGTTCTTTTTGCCCTGGAAGGATGGGGAAAAGGAGCCTTTGAAATTTACTGTGCAAAATCTGCCTGCTCGACCTGATCCTCCTGCAGTAACGTTGGAGAAAGGGTTGGAGCGATCCAGAGAGGAGGACTGGAGAAGGAGGTGGGAGGAGGAAGGTAGCTGTGAGACACAGCTGGTCGGGCTTTGCAGAGGGGGCAGTGCCAGCCGTACTTACGATCTTATAACAACCATCAGGCTGTAGCCGAATACACTGATCCCAACCATGAAATAAGCCATGGGTAGCCTGTATTTGAGCCAGCCGATCGTCCGCTGGTTGTTGTAGTAGCCGTAGAAGAGCGCCGAGTATTTGATGTAGCCCTGGAGGGAAAGGAAAGCAAAGCTCTGTGTAAGCTGGGGCACCTTTTCTTCTGCAGGGGAGAGGTTTCTGGTGAAAAAAAAAAATAATTTAAAAATAGGAAAATCGACTTGGATTAATTTTTAGTGTTTTATTGTTGCCTGTTTGCTGCCCTGTCGCCTTTGAGAGCCATCCTCCTAAGAGCTTAACCTCCTAAGAGAGGGGAGAAGAGGGAGAGCATGTCAGAGGGTACTGCCTCAAAATTAAAAAGTGGTTTTTATCCACAACCATTTCATCCTTCCCAGAAAAATCTCCTTCTTGCGGTCTGTGGCTGTAGCCCACCTGCTTCTCTGAGCCGATATCAAACGCTTAGATCTTGTAGGAATTCTGTAGCAAAGGGGTTTCCCACCACGATATGAAACTTTTCCTTTGAGCCCGGAGGCAGCTGAAGCTCGGTACCCTGCAGACCGAGTTCCTTTTACTGGCTACCACCCGCAGAGCAAATAGAACTACAGGCTAAAATCAAAGCATTACTTTCCTGTGGAAAGCGGAGCTCAGACACAATATCAACCATCTCGTCTCAAGTAGATCTATTTTTTGCTGTACGAACTGGTGGGCGCTCGGCGAGCCTGCAGATCTGCTCTGCATTAGCAATCTCTCCCTGTTTTCCTGCCCGGTTGATGTGTGTCCTTGCGTGCCCTATTTAATTTTTGCCTGTTGTCTTTCAGCTGAATTGTTAAGTGTAGTTATTCAATCTGTCCTCGATAGTTGAGCCAGGTCTCCTCTGATCCAGGGCTGCCACACCACAGCACAGCACGGCGGCTTGGGGCTCGTAGTGTGTTAGACACAACCTGTGCTGGGGAGCTGTAGTGAGAAAAGCCTCGTAAAATAGAAAGATCATGTTCCTGGAAGGCTCTAGTGAAGTGTTTTGGTTTTTTATCAGGTTGTAAACCCAAATCTTCTTGATTTAACAAATGGTTGGGGACTGAAAAATGAGTTTCTCTGCTCACATCATCCCGTGTGGTGTTTAAACTTCATTCGAGAGACACAGTGTCGTGTGTCCAAGTGAGATTTATTCCTCTCTTCTCCTTGAGAAACCCATGACGTGACCTCCTTGCTGCCAAAGCCTACGTTTCCCCGGCTCCTCTCTCTTGCAATGTATTTTTCAGGATCACAGTGTTGACTCTTCATCTTATCTTACACCTGCCCTGGAATATGCATCCCCATTGCACCCCTTCCGTGGAGCACGCTGGACTAAGCACCTATGCGTTTTCTAAAGGGCAAACCTCTGTGAAGGGCTTAATTTGACACGTTCTGGCTGCGGAGAGGGTAGGTGTGCACCATCACCCCGGAGCTGGAGAGGGCTTCTGAGGCTGGCGTGGTTGCTCCCTGGCTTCAAGCAGCAAGGGAGCGGGTGGAGGATGGGGACCTGTGTGGTTCAGAGGATCAAGCTCTCGGTGATAGCAGGGGAGTGTAGATTTATGTACCAAGCCACAGGCAGGAGGCTGCCACATCATGACACCCGGCCTTTCATGCCTCATCCAAGAGCAGATTTCTTTGCTGGCTCACGTATAGTTGGTGGTAGCCCAAACAAAATCAGCTGATGGGTTTTCCTGAAGGGCTCGAGGAGGTGTTCAACCGATCGCTTACGATCAGCGCTTCTGTGCTTACCTCGAAATCCCAAAGGACGGAAAAATCCATAGCTGTTGCTTGCTCAGCCCGGGGTACTGTTTTTCTTGGCATGCTCCCATACGGCATTCCCATCAGGATCTGGTGAACGGTAAGAATAGCGATGCATGCAGATCATAACACACTATACAGCGAGTTTTGCAGTATTTTTTCTTATCGAGCCCTCTTCAGTTCGTTAATGGTTTTCCTTTCCGTTGATTATAATGTATATTTTATTTCTTAGTACCGGAGTAGCAAAATACTGAGAGTTGATTTCACCCAAATAACCAGAGGACTTCCTTTTCCCTGGGGCCACCCGTTGTGTATGAGGTATTTTGGCAAGGAACTTTTTACCCCTCAATGAACAGCTCCAGTTTAAACATCTTCAGTTTAGCAAGAAGTTCTTCGCTTGAACTTCATGGGTCTAATGCAATAAAAGGATTAACTCTATCTATTTATGCAGGACTCCTCCTTTGAGAGAAGTCAAGAGCACCGGGTCGAGCTTGTGGCGTATTTCGTGTTACACTGAGTTGGAAAATGTTCTCAAGGTGAGGTGAAGGGCTGCTAGGTTTGGGGGGGGGGAAGAAAGGACAAAATTATGCAAATAATGGTTTTAGTGGCGCTTGGGACCACACAAATCAGGTCTTGCAGCAAGTCCAGCAGCTATTGAAGTCCAGACAAAAACCACTGTGGGCTCTGGAGAGTTAATAATGTATTTACAAGCAGTCTCTGGCTGGTGCCTACACCAAAATATCTCATTAGCATTCAGAGCCTAGCAAGCTCCTAGCATATAATCGATCACTTATATTTATTTTTTCTTTTTTAGGGCTATCTAATTAATTTCCAAATCATTTATGATTAAATGTTTATTGCCCAGTTACTCTGCATATTGTAACAGCTGAGTAGGCAATGAGTATGCATATGTTAAAGATAAAGCTGCTTAGCCTTCTGCCATGTGCATAATTCCTACCCCCTCCCAAAAAATAAATAATAATTCCATTTATAGCGTTCAGTGCGAATGGTTATGGCGCTTCATCCTGGGAGGAACCAGAGCTTGTCCTTTCCGAGAGTGTGAGCAACCACATTAAGGGGAACAAAAGCACGGTCCTCAGGAGAGACTCTGGGGCTGTGGTTTTGCTCCGTAAAAATCTGCATTGAACAGAACAGATGCCGCCATCTGCGGATTGCGCAGCCTTTAAAGAGCGCGCTGAGCGATTTAGCCGGAGCTGTAATGGCTACACTAATTTTTTTCTTCAATAAACGGTTGCATAAAGTTGGCAACAAGATATTCTTCCTTTTCCAAGAACGGCGAGAAATAGAAAAACTAAAAATAAAGCTCTTCCTTGTGAATCATCTGAATTCGAAGCACGGAAAAGGAATATTTCCCAAACAAATGTTTGTTGGCAAAGAGCCGGAAAATTGTTTGCTCCTTCCCTTGAGGGCTCCTCCTTTAGGGTTGTGCTCCTCGGAGGGCCCAGAATCAGGGTTTTCTTCGTCACCTTCAGAGTATTGTGGCTCTTACGGACCTGAGCTCGTACCTGGGATTCATAGTTCTTTTTTTTTTTTTAATTTAGCCAAAATGTAAAACTAACCTTAAATTAGGTTTTCGAGCTCCTGTTTCAGCTGCTGGATGGGCAGGAGCTTTGATAGAGTCTTAGGTCTCCTGATTTCAATCCGACTTTAGCTCCTATGTCTGTAGCAGCCTTTTAAGCTGTTCTCGATCAATAATCATCCCTACACATTGGATTTTTCTCCAGCACTGTCCGTTCTAAGACGCTGGCTTGTGCTGTTGGTCTCACAGTCACGATAAGCAACGGGCAAGATATTACTGAGAGGAGAACGAAGCACTTACCTCTGGAATTATCACCAGTCCAAATATTAACCCGAACAGGACCAGATTCACTCCGTACATCCACCGCAGGAATATGAAATAGGAAGCGACCGAGGAGCCAAAGTGGCCTGAAAGCAGAAGACATCTCATGGGTAGGAGTTCAGGGGAGCTCAAGTGTCCTCAGCAAAACCTGGACCCCTTTACCGTCAGGTGTTCCCCAGCGTGTTGCCCAAGAACCCCCTGATAGTCCCCAGGGCTGACAGCTGCCCCAGGGTGTGTGCTCCTCGCTGGGTGCCAGTGTCCAGAGCGAGTGGAGACTGGGGACCCAGAGCAGTGCTTGGCTAGAGGGAAAGCTGCCTTACGGCGGGCATTGCGCAACGGTTTCCACTTACTCTCCACTTCTTTTATCTTCATCTCCCAAGGTATGCACTGGGTTTTGAAATTGTCGAAGTCTCTCTTAAATTTCACCCATTTCTGAAACAAGACGAGAGGGCGGTGAGCGAAGAGGGGCAGCGGGGGAGGCTGCTGCATCTTCAGGGCTTCTAATACCAGCGTTTGGTAGCACTGTGAGGAGTGGGCGTTAAGGTCCAAAGCAACAACTATGGTCTGGGCCTGAGCTTTTGGACTATTTCAGAAACTACCTGGAATCCGAAACCCACCCCGTACCCTTAAGTGTTCACATTCATTATCTGAGTTTTGATCTTCTCAGGCTTTTGGAAAGCTGCCTGTGAATTTACGGTGTTATATAGGGGCGGAACACTCAGACCTAGCTCTGGATTGAGAGAATCGATGCAGAACCAGCTCTATTTAAAACAAAATTTAATTTGATGAAATCCTGAGCTGGAATCCTTCCTCGTTAGACCAAGAGCTAAACCTCTATTGATTTCATCATCTTGGGCCCAGCTCTGTTTTTCGCTTTCAATACAATCTCCATGACAACATGCAACTTGGCTACCAGCTTCAGCCTTGAAACGTGGTTGTCATTCTCCTGGTTATCTCCTCATTACCAGGGAAGATGAAGTTTACAGCAGTCCATGGAGCAGTGCAAGAGTTTGCCATGGCCTCTCTGCACTTTGGGGGTACCTGGTCTCATAGATCAAGGGTTTGGAGATGGCAACCAGAAGGCCATGGTGTTCCCTGCTCCTGCAAACCCTCCCTTGCATCAGGGAAGGTCATAATGAGATTCAGGTTGAGGGGAAATTTCCCCTTGTTCCTTCTGTGGTAGTCATCGATTCAAAGCCGGCTGGTCTTTTTTGAATGCAGGAAACCTTAGTCTCGTTTCCTGGTGTCTCTTTTGCCAAATGCAAGTTGATAAACTCTACCAAAAATGTGTCAAATACACAAAGAGGCACCCAAGGTTCCACCCTGACATCATTGCAGCACTTACCTTTGCCATCATCATCTTATACGCGTACAACTTTTTGCCCTTCCCTTTTCCCAGGGCTCCTTCAAACTTCTCTACAAAGGCTTGTGCCTCCCTAATTGGAAAACAAACAAGCAGGTTATGGGAACAGCAAGGGGGGGCTCTGCTTGTGCTGGTGGGAGAGCAGCCGTGCTTGTGCAAAGGTGGGGGTTTGGTCTCTCTCCACATCTGGGGTTCTGTCTGCTATCTGCTGGGGGTGTTGCTGTGCCACGTGGAGCTCGCCTGCTAATCTTGGGTTAGCTACCAGGTCCCCAAAGCACTCATGTTCATGCAGATGTGTCCCGGATCTTGTCTGTGACTTGTCCCTGGGTGTAGACCAAGTGCTTGTCTGTTCGTAGAATTGTTTTGGTTGGAAGAGAC
>WEIS01032165.1:22610-59406 GCA_013389965.1 Todus mexicanus | reverse complement strand
GGTGGCAGCCGAGGGGCCTCTGCCTGTGCCCGGCTGGTTCCCCAAATGAAAGGCCGGGTTGTGCCGGGGCTGTTTGTGTTGGCTCCGGGGAGCCTGGCGCTGCGCTGGGCTTGGCCGGGCTGCGGGGAGGGCAAAGGGGGGTTAGGGCGGTGCTGGGCTCCGGGGAGATGCTGGTGAGCCGGGTCCTGAGCAGGGAAAGCGCTGTCAGCCTGGGGGCTGCAAGGGCTGGGCTGCCACGGGAACTTGGCATCCTTAGCAGGGCTGGGGGATCCCTAGGGAAGCTCCCCTCGAGAGCTCGGAGGTGGAGGAGAGGACTGGCTGCACCCTTGGGGGAGCCCTGAGGTGGTCCAAGGCCGCCCTGGCCCCCAACAGTCCCCCTGCCACTGCTGTGGGGTGAGGAGGGGTGACAATGTGGGCATGGAGAGCTCGGCAGTGTGGGCATGGAGAGCGTGGCTGGGAGCTGGATGTCTGGGCAGGGCCGCCTGGGAACTGCCTGGAAGCGCCAACCGTGGGATTCCGGCTCCGGCACAGACGCTGGGCTGTGCGAAGCGATGGCCGGGAGGGCTCTGGAAGTGGGGCAGGGCTGCTAATTGGTGCCTCCAGCGACTGGCTTGACCCCTGGGAGCGCGGTCAGCCCTCTGCCGGGGTGCTGTGCCCCCTCCCCGAGCCGCCCTTGCGTCACTTGTGATGCTGGCGCTTGGCTCCCCAGGGCTCCGGCGAGCAGGCAGGACTTGACCTCTGAGCCCTTTTGTGCTCCGGCTTCGGTTTCAGCTCCCCGGGCTGAAAAACCCTCCTCACGGCTGGGTTAAGCCAGCCCTCCCGCACAGCCGCACCTAGTCGGGCAGCTCGGAGGAACGTGGCTTCGTGCTGGACCTTGTGTGCCTTGCCGAGAGCTCACGGCGTTTTGGAGGCGGCTCTGCCGTATCTCTCCTCCGTCTCCACCATAAAGCCACAGGAGCGGCTCTGAAGCCCTTTTTCCCCAAGGGCTTCGGGGAAAAGAGCTGCTGTGGGTCCAGCACTTGAAGGAGCAGCGGGGTAGAGCTGCTGTGGTACCAGCACGTGGTACCGGGACATGGGCTCGATGGCAGGCGGTGTACGGTGGAGTCCATCTGCCTTGCCAGCCCCCGCTGGGCGTCCTGGCCCGGCTGGCAGGAATGCTTACGTGGTATGTGGCTCAGCGGGACGGCGGCAGGTTTGCGAGCTTTGAGGGAGAGCTTGTAACGCGCCGCGAGCTTTTCGTGCTGGTCCAGCACTTGAAGGAGCAGCTGATCCGTCAGGCTGCGCCGGCTCGGTCTGTGATCCATGAGGTTTTGCTAGCTCCGGTCTGGCAGCACGTTCGGGTCCAAAGCACATCCCTAATCTCCCCTTAACTAACTGAGATAGCTCCCGTCCAAGCCCTGTGATCATAATCCTGAAGAATAACAAGGCAAAAGCTCTGCTGGGTTTCCTCTGCGGGAATCTGTCTCTGCTGGGCCACAACGTAGGTGTTTGCGAGGCCGGGCTGGATGGTTGCACCCCGGCAGGGACAGAGCTGTTACCCGTGGCAGGTTCAGCCCATGCTCAAGGGAGCTGAGGGCTGCAGATGAGTTTTCACAGGGCAAATCGGATTCCTGTGAAATAAGGGTGGTGGAGGTTGGGCTGGTATGTGTCCTGTGCCGGGCTGCAGCTCCGAAGCTTTGCAGTGAGTAGGGGGGACCCGCAGCTGGACCGGGAGCCCTGCCTGGGAGACACCAGAGCGCTCTGGGTTCCTGAAGCACCTCTCTGCTTTCCACCCGGGCTCCTCGCTGGATGGGAGCACCCAGAGCTGGGAGGGGCCGTACCCCAGCAGACAAGGCAGGACTTGCTGTCAGGCATGCAAAGCAACGCGGCGGGGAAAACTCCGGGTTTTCCTGCCCAGCTCAGCCTGTTCTCCGCTGCCGCTGCTCCTGAAGGTGCCTGGGGAGGGATTCATCTCCTCTCCACGCAACCTTCCCCAGTTGTTGGAGTTTGGAGGAGCTGCTCAGACCAATGTGCCCCCTGATAGCAGCAGGGACAGGGACTCTCTGGGCCCGCGATGCCCACAGCCCCCAGACACCAGCAGAACTCACGCAGCAAACCCTGGGGCTGTGGAGAGATGGGGAGAGCCTGGGTCAGATCCTTCCCCCCCGCTGGGAGCGGAGCTGAGCACTGCAGGCGGGTTAAAGGTGGTGAAAAGCCTTCCCGTGCCACACATGGTGCGGTCCCCTCTGGCGAGACTGATGCCAACATCTCCTGGAGGTCACGAGCCGCACGTGACTTGTGTGTGGTGGTGGTGCAGGACCAGGGTCTTTCCTCCCGCTGATGGTGCTGGTGGGGCTGGAGCTGAGCAGGCGTGCAGACAGCTTCTCTGCCAGCCCTGAGGATGCTCCGCTGTGCTGGGGCTGGCAGGGCAGCCCTGGGGGATGATCTACACCGGGGTGGTTTTCAGACAGTGCTGCCTGTAGCTCCTGCAGCCCTTTCTCCAGGCTGTCTGTGGCCACATGTGGTCCTGGGGAGCTGTGGTGAAGGGGCAGCCAGTAAGTGCTTCCTTCTGCCGCCCTGCTTCGGATGTGATCCCAGCCTGAGTCACCAGCTTGTTTGTTAACACCCTTGGGTTGCCTTCCTCCTCCTCCTCTTCCTCCCAAATGTGGGTTGGGAGTTGCTCCCGACCTGCTCCGTGGGCTGGAGCAGGCACTGGCCGCTCTTCCCTGTGCAAGCATGCCCGGCATGGGGACACGAGGCTGGCAGGCATGGGGTGTCCTGCCACGGCTCCTGGGAAGGCCGAGATGTCACTGGGTGCCCTGAGGGTTTTGCACGATATCTCCTGTCCAGGGCAATAAGTGCCCTCAGCAAGGGGGTGGATGAAGCTCTTCCCTTGTGCTGCAGTAACTCCTTCCCTAGAGCGTCCCAGCCCCACGCAGCTCTTCTGCAGGAGGGTAGCGGGGACCATGCCTGGCAGGAGCTGGGGGGCTCTGCCCCATGGGGCTGGTGGTCTCGGGCACTTGGTAGGTGGGAGAAGCCAGGAATGTGGTGGGAGCTGCCGGGAGATTGAGGGACGAGAAGGTGGGTGGCAGTGCAGGGAGGGTCCCCAGGAGCTCACACCTTGTTCTGGCATCTCCAGGGAGTCACCAGCCCATTAATTACAGAAGAAACCAGCTGTTAGTTAGGAATGGGACTTCCTACAGACACCAGCCCACGCAATGGTGGCAGAGGTGACGCTGAGCCTCAGCCTTTGCTCTCCGACGAGCCTCGTTGGGTGGCATCAGCGGCTGCCTATCCCCAGTGGTGTCGAGGAGCACCCTTGTCCTGCCGGGAGGCTGGGTGCTGCTGGGGTGGGCTGCAGGCTTGGGTCCAGAGGTGCCCAGCAAATGCCAGAGGGCTCCAGGCTGTGGTGTGCCGCGGGCGGGGGGAGGTTGCCAGCGACGAGAAGGGGTTTGCTGTGGCTTCCTTCGGCGTGACACTCGTTTCCGAGCCTTGGCCGCAGATCAGCTCCAGCCAGCGCGGGAGGCGGCGGCTGCTGCCGATGGGCTCCGGGGTTGGTCTTGAGGCTGAAACCCTCGCCCTGCCCTGGGGTGGGGAGCGATCCAAGAGGCTCCGAGGGCTCGGCGCTGCAACGCGCTGGAGCTGTGGAGTGGTTTCTTGTACCGCGGTGTGTGTGTGTCTCTGCTTTCATGGTGAAATAAATAACTCCCCTGGCATGTCAGGGCTCCCTGCCAGCAGGAGAGGGCTGGTTCTGGCAAGCCAGGGCTTACCTGCAGCCGTCGTGTCAGGGCACGGGGCTTGCTCGGAGCCAGCGTGTTGGGGCAGGGGACGTCGCTGGCTGCGGGGGCCTCTGGTGCTGGTGGCTTTCCCACATGGGCAGGAGGTCCTGAGCTCAGCTCTGGGGCTTCCCTCCCGGGGGTGGGGAGCTCTCCCTGCCTCCCCCAGCAAGGGCTTAGCGAAGGGCCTTGCCTTGAGCAAGCTGGGACACGCCTGGAGGGCATCCCCACTCTGCCTGCGAGCAGGAGGGCTGGGGAGGGATGGCAGGAGCAGAGCTGGCATCGCAGCTGGGAGCTCTCTGTGGGCTCTTAGGAGAGAAAAGCACCCCACAGAGCAGGACCCCCTCCCACTGCAGTGTCAGACACCCCCAAACCCATTGCAGGGACCCAGCAAGGGAAGCACAGCCAAGAGATGGGATTTCCCAAGCCTTTGCCTCCCTCCTGCCCCCAAATCGCTGCAGAGGCTGGCTCGGAGCCCGGGGAGGCTCAGTGCCTCTTGGCACACCCCGTCAGCTCTGTCCCACCCTGCTGGGGACCCCTGGCTCCCATCCTTCTGCCCCAGCCCCATGGCAGGTTGCCGCAAGCCGCTGGCTCCCAGCCCTGGCTGTGCCGTGGCCGTGGCGCTGCCAATCCAGCCCCGCACGGAGAACAGCAGAGGTGCCCCGTGGGCCTGGGGACAGTCACCCCAGGAGCCACCAAAGGAGCCCAGGCCAAGGGCCAAGGGCAGACAGCCCTGCTCACGGGGGTGCAGTGGGGTGGGTGGGGGGTCCCATGGACAGACCCTGCCGCCGGCCTCACAGGTATGGTCCTGGTCTCAGCCCGTGGGGAAGGACCGTCACTGGACCCACCCGTCCTATTTCTGTCCCTCTCCCAGCACCCTGGGACCAGGCTTTATTTCACAACCCAGCCGGCAGCTGCCCGGCCCTTGCTCCCAGTGACTGGGAGATGGGGCAAGCTGGGAAGCCGTCTGCTCGCAGGACGGGGCTCTCACCTCCTGCTCCACATCTCCAAGCTTTTGGGCTAGCAGAAGGGCTGGAAGGGTCTGGGGGTGCTTCCTGGGGTGAGGATTGAAGGCAGGTGAGCACCAGCTCTGCAGCACAAGGCTGAGCAGCCGCTTTGCCCCTGCAGGAGCCGGGTCTGCTCCCACCACCCTGTTTGCAGAAGGCGTCGCTGCTCCTTTGGGCTGCAGCCCCTGGAGCGTGGCCAGTGCCCCTCAGGAGCTCCCCCAGCAGCAGCTGGTTCCCCTCCCCAGCCCCTGGCTGGCCCCCGAGCCTTGCCCTGTGCCTGGATGTGCCCGCACCAGCTCCGCTGCCCTGTGGAGAGCCCAGTGCCAGGGGGCCAGGAGGGGAGGAAGGGGCCGAGCAGAGCCTCTCACGGCAAGATTTCCTCCCAGGCTCCCAGAGCAGAGCGGGAGGAAGGAGCAAAGCTCCACCTTTTCCCCCTTTTTGAAGAGAAAGAGCAGCAGTGTTCAGCGCAGGTCCCGGCTCCGGCTGGTAGAGCACGGTGCCCTTCTCCGTGCCCTCCTACCCTTCCCCAGCAGATTTCTGTCCCTGCCTGCAGCCTTGCTCCCAGCCGAGCTCCGAGGGGCTTGGACCCTTCCAATGTGAGGTTGCCCAGGGCTGGATGGGACCCTCTGGCCTGGCGCTGGCAGGGGACCTGCGGCAGGACCTCCCTCCTCTCCTGCTACGTTGGTGGCTCCTGAGGCAGGTCCTGGCTCCTTCCCTCTGCCAGCTCTGCTCGGCGCCAGGCGGCTGCCTCTTGGGGAGTTTCCCTGCGTGAAGGGACGTGCCCCAGAGCTGGGTGACCTCAGTGGCGCTGCGTGGGGCAGGAGAGCAGGGCTGCCAGCTCCTAGGCACCCCAAGTGCTGGTGGCTCAGCCGTGCGAGGCATCCTGAGCTCCTCGCTCTGCTCCCAACACGTGCAGGGCATCACCTGAGGCCAGGACAGAGCCTTGTCTTGGCAACGTCCCCACATGGGAACGCCTCTTCTTTGGGAAGAGGAGCTGATTGCTGCCCACCCTCCCGCAGCAAGGAAGGCTCTGGTGATGCTCCGTGCCAGCCCCACGAGGCAGGTGCCCACCAGCCGGGGTGTCCGTGGTGGCTGTGGTGCTTCTGGGGTGTCCAGAGCTTGGGAGACACCGAGCCTGTGGCCACCCTTGGCCGGGGCATTGCCCTCGGTGGGGAGGAGGGAGCGGGCGTGGGGGGCACGGTGTGGGATGGGGACTGTGGGGCAGGTCGGGACCCTCTGTCCTGCCATGGCCTCGTGGAGAAGCTGGGCAGAGGAACCCCCCCAGCAGCAGGGCCTGTGGCAGAGCCCAGAACAAGCTCAGGGTTGTTTTGTTCAAATACCTCTTAGGTCAGTTTGTTTTTTGGGTAGTTTTTTGGATCTACATGAATGTCTTTGTTTGGTCTCCACCCGTGATGCTGGATTGGGTTTCCTGCTGGCACCGGCCAGCGCAGTGCAGGGCGAGCGTGCCAGGTTCAGCTCCTCACCCTGGGGCTGGGGACAGGGGTACACCAGGGGGCTGCCTCCTCGGCCCCTGCCGAGCACAGAAGCATTTACTGGGACATCCTGGAGCGAGGAGCACCCAACCCCTGCTGTCCTCAGCACCCAGAGCATGAGACCTGGCAGTGCCCAAGTCTGATCTGGCCCCTTTCCCCTGGGGATCCCCCTGGTCCTGCAGCTCCCGGGTGTCCTGGGTGGCCAAAGGCCAGCGCTGCTGCTCACACCCAGCAGCAGCTCTGCCTGCGACCCGGCCTTGACTCAGCTGCGGTGGGGGTTGCACCATCGTGGAGCGGCAGCAATGCTGCTGGGCCGGTGCTGGGGGATGAGCAGGGCCTTATCTGGGCAGGGCTGGTGCTGGGTCCCACCCTGCTGCGGGGCAGCACCCGCCGTGGGGTGAGCACCAAAGGGTTGGCAGCTCTTCTCCATCCAGCCTGGCCAGGCACTGGTGGGACCCTGGAGGACAAGGGACGTGTGGGGTGGGTGATGTGACTGTAGCCAGGATGGGGGCAGTGGGTCCAGCACAGGGTTTGGGAGGTGCTCTCCAGCTTGAGCTGAGTTACTCCACGAGGATGCTCCATCCCCTCACAGCCACCTCCCTGCCCATGGCTCATGTCCTGACTGTCCTGTGAGTGCAGTCCCCTCTTCTGGTGAGCTTCAGCCTGGGCCCTCGGCCTGCCGGGCAGGTGGCGCTTTGGGCTGGGGTGGGGATAGCCCAGCTGGGGTGTCTGTGTGGGCACTTGTGGCTTCGGGGCATCACCCCTGAAGGCAGCGCTGCTCAAAAGGGGCAGGACGGGGCAGGAGCGTCTTGCCTGGATCAGGCAGGGTTGGAAGATCCCCTCTTGCCTCTGTCCCTCAGAGGCTGTTTGGGCAGGGAGGTTCAGGGCGAACATCTCACGCTGGGCTCAGTCCAGCCCTGAGCAACTTCTCCGGAGCCGTTCAAAGGCCCCAGACGCTGTTTGTTATTCACATGCACATTCCTCGCACGCAGCCCCACAGCCGCCGTGTTCCCGGCGAGCAGCGGGGAACCGGCATCCACGCTGCGGGAAAACACCGGCCGGCACGTAGCCGGGCACTAATCCCTCCTGGAAGCATGCGGGGCGCTGAGTCCAGCTCTGTGGTTGGGATCGGGGAGCAGGAGCAGAGGGTGAAGGGTGTCCAAAGCACAGTCGAGAGCACCGTCGGGATTTCTCGGCTGTTCCTAGGTTGAGGAACCGCTGCTGAACGTGCTGCTTCGTTTTCAGCCCCACGGATTTCGTGGTCGGCTTCAGCTCCTCCCGCGGCCTCGGCAGGTTTGTTTGCTCTGGGCTGGGAGCGACGTTGTGCAAGTGCCGCGGGCTGGGCGCGGTGCTGGGAGATGGGCTGGGCGCTGCCAGGGTGGGGACAGACCCCCCCTGCGAGCATCTCCGGGGACATCCCTGGCGACGTGGGGTGCTGCCAGCTGTCGGGACGGGGGATGCCGCTGGGTGCTGGGTGCACCTTGCAGGCTGCAGAGCAGAGAGCCGTGTCCCCAGCGGGTGCCCCAGCCCTGAGCTGGCACCGTGGGCACTTCTGACTCATCCGGGGGCAGAGCCGTGCGTGGCAAAGGCAGGGCAAGAGAGGACGAACCAGTTCAGGCCTGGGCCCATCTGGTTTCTCCTCCGAGGCTCTGCTGCCTCATCCCTTCCTGCTGCTCAGCCCCCATCCTGCCCACCCTTCTCCGCAGCGGTGTGAGTCAGAGGGCAGCCAGCCACGGGGCTGCTGCCGGGGGGGGCGGCTGGATGCGGCCCTTTTCCGCTCGGACCGTGCCTCTGGGCTGAGCTGGCGCTGGAAATATTCCCCGTGGATTTTGGAGCAGTGCTGGAGCCAGGCAATGACACGTGTCCTGCTGGGTCCCCTGGTGCTGAGCTGTGCCCTGTGTGAAGGAGCAGAGGAGTGCACCAAGAGCCGGGGCAGGCACTGGCAGCCGCCTTCGCTCCCAGTTTGTTCCAGATAAACTCAGTCTAAATCCCGGTAGCAGCCTGAAGCAGGAACGCCCTGGGCTGGTTTTGGGTGCACTTGTGTGAAGGCTGCACTTGGGTGCAGGGAGAGAAATGCAAGGAAACTGTCCCTGGTCTTTGCTCTCCCCTGCCCAGTTTGTTTTGTCCTGTTTCCATCTCTCCTGGTCTGTATGAGAGGGGAAAATACGAAGCCCTGCTGGGTCACCCCCTGGGTTTTGCTGTTCCCAACCCTCCCTCAGCCCTTTTTCTGCCACCGTGTCCCCCAAGGTGGGCAGCTGGTGCCCAACTCCCCCAGCCCCAGCATCGCCCCGGGAGGGATGCTCAGGGGATGCTCAGCTGGGAGTTGGTGTTTCTGGGTGGAAATCAGCTCAGATTCCAATTCCTGAAACCCAGAACTGCCGCTTCAGGTGCACACGTGGATGCTGGGGGGTGCTCGCCCAGCTGCTTGCAGGGAGAGGCAGCGGCTCTCGGTGCTCCATCGACAGTGGCAGCGCTTGCCCTGTCCCTTCTGGTTGTGCTGCTGGTTAGAGGGCTGGCTCAGCACCCCATCCCTGCTGTGCTGAGCACCCCACCCATATGCACACCCCATCCTGGCCACGCTGTGCACCCTGTTCCTGCTGTGCTGAGCACCCTCGGCGGGGGATGCCCACACGCACCATCTGCATCGTGCCAGGGTTTGGGGCACGCGAGGGCGGCTGAGCCGGTAGCGCTGTGGGATCACTGGAGCAGTCCTGCTGCAAGGGGTGACCTGAGCAGCCTTCACCCAGCCGGAGGCACCGACCTCCCTGCAGTGACCTTGCCCTCGGTTTTCCTTCCTATAAGAGCCACTGTCCTTGTCCTCCTGGATGCCTGGGAAGAACCAGAGCAGCCTGAGACAGGACAGGAGGGGCAGGACGGAGGCGAGGGGTCAGCGTGGGAAAATCAGCGCTTGGGAGACTTTCTGGGTGACATGTGCACCCTGGCAGTGCCTGTCCTCCGGCCGAGTACAAGCAGGATACCAGTGGCTCCGTTACCCCATCACACTGGGCACGGGAACGACTGGCAAGGTGGCCAGTCCCTGGCGTACTGGGGACAGCCGGGGATGCCACGGGTCTGTCCGGGTGAGCTGTTCCCCACCGCCCTGCTCAGCAGCCCTGCCTGCACCCGGGAGCTGGTGGCCGGGCAAGGAGGGGCCCTGTTGGTTTTGCTTCTGGGTGGAAACCAGCTCCTGTCTGTCCTCACCTCCCCGCGCCATGGCCTGGCCAGGCTGGTGGCACCGTGTGCCAGCCCCTGGATGTCCCTGTCAGTGCCTTGGTTCTCAGGCCGCTGGGAGCCTGCGCTCCCTCAGCAACCCGCCCCCGCTCGCTAATCATTTACTGGCTAAATTAGTGATTAACTCCTTCCCCGGCTGCCTTGACAAGCCTGGCAGGGCCAGCGTGCGCTGCTCACCAGACCCCAGCCAGCAGGATGTTGAATCCCAGACTGGTTTGGGTGGGAAGGGACTTTTAAAGGTCATCCAGTCCAACCCCCTGCAGGGAGCAGGGCCATCTGCAACTAGAGCAGGTTGCTCAGAGCCCCCAACAACCTCCCCTGCAATGGGGACAGGGATGGGGCAGCGACCACCTCTCGGGGCAACCTGTTGGCACCACGGCTTGGGCCATCAGCGCTGGGGCACAGGGGCACCTTCAGCAGGGTAGGGATGCCCACCCGAGGGCCGTGGTATGTCTGCGCCTCTGTTGCTCTGCAAACACATCCCGGTGCCGTCACCCCCGGCTGAGCTGGCAGCGAGGGGACAGCGAGGGGACACTGGCGGGCTGGAGGTGCAGGGTGGGGGGAGCTGAGGCTTTCCCGCAGCCCCGCTGAGTCAGCCTGTCGCGCAGGGGCCGGGGAAATGAGCCAGGCGAGGTTTCATCAGGAGCGCGGGGGCCACGGCTCCGCCAGCCCAGGGCTTCTGCTTCAATGAGCTTTATTGTCCTATTTTTTAATTTATTTTTTTAAAAAAAAAAAAATTTCTTTTTTCTGGACCAAGTTGGAAAATTCCCTGCCTCCGGTGAGCCATCCCTGCGGCATCCCGCAAGGGCTTGGCCACCCCACAGCTCCTGCTCCCACTCATCTCAGCTGCAGAAACCCAGGGGGCTCCCAGGGGGGCTCCTGGGGGGGGCTGGGGCTCCACGGCATCTTCACCCCCCCAGTGTGTGGAAATAACAGCAAAGGGATGACCCAGCCTGGGCAGGGTGTGGCTGGGGCGAGCAACGTGGGGCTTTGGCCTTGTAAACATGGGGCTTTGGGCAGTCTTAAGCTGCGTCAGGGGAGGTTTAAGCTGGGCGTGAGGAAGAACTTTTTTTCCAGAGAGAGTGATTCCCCACTGGAATAGGCTGCCCAGGGAGCTGGTGGAGTCACCGTCCTCGGATGTGTTCAAGAAGAGGCTGGATGATGTACTCAGGGACAAGATTTAGATGATGAGATGATATTGGGTAGTAGGTTGGTTATAGATTAGGTAATAGGTTATAGGTTGGACTTGATGACCTCTACGGTCTTTTCCAACCTTGTTAATTCTGTGATTGTGTGAAAACAGGATGTGGGCTGCGGAGGGCTCAGATTTGTCAGCCTCTGGCCACTGGCCTCTCCTGGGGGGGTGTGTGTGTGTCCGGGGGTGCGTGGCTCTTCATGTATGTGCACGGACACGTTCCTACGGGTGTGCACGGGTGTGCACGAGTGCCTGCTTGTTCCGGAGCGTGCGCGTGCGTGGTTGTGCCTGTATGTGCACATTGCGTGGCGGGAGGTGTGCGTGGCAGTGGGTGTGCACGCAGAGTTGTGCACGTATGTGCGCGTTCCCGCGTGGCTGTGTGCATGGGTGTGCACCTGGCTGTTCCTGTGTGTGTGCGTGCACGTATTGTAGAATCATCGAGTTTTTAAGGTTGGAAAAGACGCACGTGGCTGTTGGGGTGCGTGTGCACGTATCGTAGAATGATAGAGCTTTTAAGGTTGGAAAAGACCTTTGGGATCATCGAGTCCAACCATTTAACCCTATTCTGCAAAATACATGTGCGTGCGTGTGCCTGTCTGTGCACGTGTGTGCGTGTGTGTGGATCCTCATGCTGCCTCGGGCGTGAGCGGCTCAGCCGCAGAGCACCCCCTGAGCACTCCGGACCCGCACTGCCCTGTGGGGTGTGTTTGGGGGAGCCCTGTCCCCCCGGGGCCAGCCGGAGTGCTCCCCGCTGGCCATGGCAGCTTATGGCAGTGCCACCCTGCTGGGGGACCCGCTCCCTGCACACCCACGGCCCTGCCACAGGCAGAAAGGACAAAGGACATCTCCAAGCTCAGCTTATCGGGTATTTTTGAAAGGGAGCAGAGGATGCTCGTTTGAAGAGCAGCTTTGCCGAGCATCCCCAGAGGAGCCTGCCCAGTAGCATCCAGCTCAGCCCAGGGCTAAGGGAGGCTGAGCTGGTCCCCAGCCCCAGGAACCGCCTGCGCTGAGCCACATCCCACATCTGAGCCACATCCTTGTCCCTGCCGGGCTCTGTCCCGCCTGGGCTGTGCTGCGATGCTGCGGCAGCCCCGATGCTGCAGATCCCTCTGGAGCTGATGGATGCTGTCCTGCTTTGGGTGGGGGCCAAGCAAACTGTGCAGCAAAACCTGTGCAGGATCTGAGCTCCCCGCTACCAGACCTGCTGACTCTGCCGGCCACGGCCTGGCCGCTTTAAAGCGTCGCTCTCATTTTCACATGATTTTGAGGGTAATGAGGAAAAGAAGCTCTGGTCACGCACTCCTGCTCGCAGGGCTCTCTGCAAGTCAGGGGTTGCCAGGGTGGTGTTTCTGGAGCCCTGGTCTCCCCACCACGGTGATGGGAACGGCAGGCAGCACGTACAGGCAGCTGGAGGAAAGGGTACGGTCAAGCTGTTCTCTGGGTGATAAGGTCTCTGGGTCAGGCCTGGAGCTCATGGCTTGGTTTGTCCCCCATGGCTTTCATAGAATCATAGAATAATTAAGGCTGGAAAAGACCTCTTAAATCATCGAGTCCAGCCTATGACCTACCACCACCACTCAGCTAAACCCTGCCACTAAGTGTGGCATCCAGTCTGGCCTTAAACACCTCCAGGGACGGTGACTCCACCACCTCCCTGGGCAGCCCATTCCAGGGTTTTATCCTCCTTTCTGTGAGGAAGAGCTTCCGAATATCCAACCTAACCCTCCCCTGGGGCAGCTTCAGGCTGTGCCCTCTCATCCTGTCTTCGCTCTAAGAGGTGCCAGAGCTGGCCCTGGTCATATGGGAGGTCAGGAGAAGAGCTGCCTTCTGCCTTGATCTGGGCTGCTGCTGGTGCTGGTGATGCTTCCAAGGGGAAGACGCAGCCAGCGCAGGCTGCTGGACCAGCTTGGGCAGTTTAGCGCAGCTCTTGGAGGTCTTCTGAGGGTGAGATTCACCTCCTGCCCTGGTTCAAAGGGACTAAAACTGGACCAGGGCTGCTCTGGCCGGGCTGTGACCTCTCGATGCACAAGAGCTGCACATGCCTGTGGGGCTGTGACCCACACCGCGGGTGCTCCAGGGCTGGTGCCTTCCCGGCCAGCCCGTGCCATTCTGCTGGCCCTGCTTTGGGCTGAGTGACGGCTGCGGTGGCACAACCGGTTTTGGGGGGTAGGCAGGGACAGGAGCCGCCTCTCCCGGCTGGTTTCGCCCAGGCGAGCCTCGGGCTCCACGATCCTCAGGCACCATCTGGGACAAGGGCAAACCTGAGCTGCTTGTTTCGTACCCCTGCCAGGGTGTCCCTGTGGGAAACGCTTGCCCTGCGGTGCCCACAGTGGCTGCTCTGGCTGGCTGGGTGATGGGGAGGGTCCCTGGGGACCAGGCAGGGAGGGCTGGAGCTTGGCTGGAGGTGCGGAGCTGACGTGGCATTGCTTGACTCTACTCCTTGCTCCCCCCACCCTGCCCAGCCCCGTGTGCAGCCTGGTCTCAGGGATTTGCCCGGCCACTGGGATACCCAGAGCCCTTTCTCTGCCTGCCCCATGCAAGGCGCTGCTGCAGAGCCCCTGCATCTCCTCCTGCAGCCGCCACGTGTGGCTTAGTCACGGGGAGGCTGGGGAAGGAAGGAGGGAACAGATGAAGTCTGCGATCAGAGGTGCCAGTGCTGGGCGTCCTGTTCTGGGTGCTGTTGGCTGCCCTCCCCGACTCCAAAGCTGGCGGCTTCCCCCTGCCCTTGCCAGGATCCAGAGGGACGTGCCCGAGCCTGTGGCAGCCCAGTAACCCCGGCTGCTTGGGGCCTGGTGCCCCTGCACGGTGCCGTTTGCAGGGTGCGGGGCTCGCGGGGCTGGGGGCCGCGGCGGTGGCAGCGGGAGGGTGTCGGTGCAGGGACCTCAGTGGTCCCAGAGCAAACACCAGGCTTGGGAAAAGCACAGGCTGTAGGTGGCTGGGGACACCCAGCACCACCCTGGGAGGTCCCTGCGTGTGCACCCAGCTTGCCGAGGCGCTTTGCCGTGGTGTCTGAGCCTGCACCCAGGGTGGGCTGGTGCTGTGGTGGGAGCCAGCCGAACCCCATCCCTCCCTCGCCCTGCCATGGCTGGTGGGGAGCTTGGCAAGGGGGTCAGGAGGAGCAAGGGGACACAGCTCCCTGGACAGCCACCCAGCCCTGGATCTCTCCAGCTCTTGGCTGGATCCACAGCTGAAGTGGTCTGGTGGAGGGACGGCTGCTTGTGCATGGCCTTGGTTGTGCAGCCAGGGAGGGGTGATGGGCTCCGTAACCCCCAGTGCTGCTGGGGGGGTTTGTTCACTGGTTCCCATGGGGGCGTGTGAGCCCCACGCAGGGTGCTGGGAGTGTAGGGGGCTCAGGGCACCTACTGACAACCTACTTTCCCATTCCAGAGGGCTGGACCCCCTCTGCTGGGAGGCCAGGCTGGGAGAGCTGGGGGGGTTCAGCCTGGAGAAGAGAAGGCTCCGCACAGACCTTCTGGGGGCCTTGCAGGGCTTCAAGGGGCCTGGCAGAAAGATGGGGACAGACTTTGGAGCAGGGCCTGTGGGGACAGGACAAGGGGGATGGGTTGGAACTAAAAGAGGGAGATTTAGACTGGAGAGAAGGAAGAAATTGTTGACACTGAGGGTGGGGAGAGCCTGGCCCAGGTTGCCCCGAGAGGTGGTGGCTGCCCCATCCCTGTCCCCATTGCAGGGGAGGTTGTTGGGGGCTCTGAGCAACCTGCTCTGGTTGCAGATGGCCCTGCTCCCTGCAAGGGGGGTTGGACTGGATGGACTTTAATGGTCCCACCCAATCCAAACCAGTCTGATTGTACAATTCCCATCCTCCACACTCAAGCAAAGCCCGGCTGTACCACTGCGACCAGTCCAGGTCTTGCCAAATCTGGTGTCACCTTGTGTCACCTCCTCACATGCTGCTGGCCACCTTCTCCTGACCTCCCCAGGGTTCCTGCCCCTCTCTCTCGCTTCCCCAGGGCTGAGCGTGGTGGCTGGTGGGGCAGCCAGGGCCAGTGCCAGTGGGGCATGGGACAGGGAGCATCAGTAGCCCCCCAGCATCCCCTCTGCACCCCGGAGGGACCCGCGGAGCTGGGGGAGCTTTAGTCCCCTTGGCTATTTAACTGCAAAGCTTTTGTTTCGGTGTCCACAAATCGTCGACTTTTGCTTTTCCATTTCCACCCCTCCTAATTGGCCCCGGCGTTAATCAGGGAAGAATGAGTGACTAAGCCGTCTCGCCTGCCTGGGGACTGGAGGGAGGCTCTTTTTTTCCCATGAACTGCAAGGAAATGAAACCTCAGAATGTCCTTTTCAATCTCAGCTGTCAGCAGCGCTGCCCAGAGCCCCGGCCAAGAGCCGGCGGTTGTGTGGAGCCAGGAGTTGCAACAGAGGTGCAGCGCGAGCGCGGCCCCGGCTCCTGCTCCTCCAGGGGAAAATGCCGAAGCTGGGGCTGAGGAATTGCTCTGCTGGGATGAGGCGGCGTCGCCTTCTCTGCTGTGAAAGAACGTTGCTTGAGCGTAAAGGGATTTCCAGCCCCAGCGCGGCGAGACGCTGGCCCCGCGGTGTTTGCTCCCGTCGTGGCATCTCCTCAGGGATGGGTTTATCTGCCCCCAGCTGCCATCGTCCTCGGGCGGTATTTTCCTGCGGAGCTGCTCGTGCCGCAGGGATTTGCAGCACCCTGGAGCAAGTGGCCGCTTTGCCGCCGGCTTGGCTGCGAGAAGGGCTCTGGAGAGGCTGTCGCTGGGAGTTTTGGCTCCTTCCGAGCTGTGCCGGGCTGGCGCGAGGGGCTGTTTTGTCTGGGTTCATGCCCCCAGCATCGCGCTGGCTCCTGCGCCGGGGATGCGTCGCCAGCACCGTTCCTCCCCGCGCCCATCGCCGGCGCTCTGGCACCGGCTGAGCCATCGGAAATAGTTGGAGGAGGCTCAAATTCTTTCCTTTTTCACAAGCTCTGGGGCAAAGTTGAGAGCGAAATTCAAAGTAGAGGCCCCGTGTGCCAGAGGCAGCTCTGGGAAAGTTGCATCCCTCGATCCTCGATGCTTTGCGGTGGAGTTCCTGGGGTGGGAGTCAGGAGCTGGGGTGGGCAGGGTGCTGCGTGGGGCAGGGTGCTGAGGGTCCACATGGGGCACATGGTGGGCCCCAGGCTGTCCTTTCGCTGCCGCATGCATGGCTCTGAGCATCGCTGGGAGCCTGGGGCTGCCCAGCTCCATCCCGGAGAAAGCTCCTTCTGGGGCACAGTGGGGTCAGGTGGGTGTGAGCGATGCTTGGGGCTGGGGAATGGGGGGTTGCCCCCAATCTGAGCTGGACGAGGCGGTCGGAGAAGGGCTGGGAAGCCGGCTGCCGGAATCAGCTTAATGTCAGGAATTTCCTGCAGGGGAGAGGAATCCATAACATTAGCGTGAAAGGCCAAAAAAAAGAGCTCATCCTGTCCCCAGAGTAGTCCCTGGGCTGAACGGGGTGTGCAGAGGGAGGTGGGCTCGGCTGGGACCCCCCGGGAGGGCGATGGGAGGTGCTGGGTGGGTGGGGAGGTCGGGGGGAAGGTGTCCGAGCTGGGTGTCGGGAGGGGTCTGCATTCAAGGAGCCCCCCAAATTCAGCCCCTGCTTAACGTGGCTCTGCTCTCCCTTTGCAGAGAAGACGGGGAAGGTGCTGGGGGAGTTCTGCCGGTGCTACCAGGAGCAGTACGGCGTAGCGCTCTTCAACAGCGTGCGCTATGAGATCGAGGGCAACGGAGGGCCCCAGGCCCAGCTCCTCCACCGCAAGGTAAGAGCCCAGCGGGGGAAGCTCCAGCCCCGTGCCCAGCAAGCCCAGACCAGTGTCCTCCCCAAAGCCGGGCACGGCCCCTCTCCCCATTCCCCCAGCCACAGGGGGATGTGGCGCCCATGCCGCTGGTCCAGCCCATCCCCTGGTGTTGTGCAGCACATGAGGCTTCCCGGGAAGGTTTTCTGTCCCAGCCCATGCAAGGAGCACAGGCAGAAGGAGGAGCAAGGCTGGCTTTGGGCCACAGCCCTCCCCGGGTGTCTGTGCCTGGTGCCAGGGCTGGCAGGAGCTCCCCGGACCCCCTTGTGCCCAGGGAAGCCCTGAGCAGGGTGTGCCAGGCTGTTATCCTCATGCTTCTTGAGGTAAACAATGCTCCAGCCCAGGCGAATGTCTGCGGAGGGGTGGAAAAAAACCCCTGTGAGACATCCCTGACCCCGTGATGGAGAAGGAGGTGGCTCTGAGCCTGATCTCCAGCAGCCACGTGTCTCCTGCATGGCAAAAGGTCTCCAAACATTCCCCGTGGGGCTCATTGCCTGTGGCTCTGGCACCCGGGGATGGGTCCTGCCCTTCCCTCCCACCTCTGGAGACCGATGCACATCAGCCGGGGCTCTGCTGCCAGACAGAGTCTGGGCTTCCATCCTGGCCAGGTTGGTGGAGCTGCTGTCCTGTGGGTGCTCCTTAAAAGCAGGAGGCGATGTGATTGCACAGGAGGACGGCCTTCTGCTTTTGGCTGAGGCTTAAAGGGGTGGTTTTTTAAAAGAAATCAGAAAATTGCATCCACAAGATCAGACTCAAGCCCTGGCTGCTCACAGCGGTGGTCTGCCTGGCCCACCCTCGAAGGTGCCACCTTGCCCAGGCCCCCGGCTGTGTCCCTTCTCCTCTGCAAGCTGCCTGGCTGCTGTTGAGCAACAGAAAGGTGTAGAGGTTCCTGGGCCGAAGCCAGGTGCCTGGTGTCCTTGGCAAGGTGTCCTTTGGGTCCCTCACCATTCCTTCACCCCCCCCCAGGGGGTACCTCCAATCCCAAGCTTGGTTGCTTCATTAAAAAGCTCCAGCAAGCAGCCCAGGAATGTCCGAGGAAGGGCGGCAAGGCGGGGAGGTCAGCGACGCCTGACGTGCGAGTGTTGAAACCCCGGCGTATAAATAAGACATTCCTCTTGCGCGATGGCCCGGCTGCTCCCGGCCCTGAACGCCGCGGGGACCTGCATGTCCATGGGGTGGCTCTGCAAGGAGCTGGGGAGAGCAGCTCCTCTCTCCGAGCTTTGTGATCTCCAGATACACTTAAGAAGTTGTGAACGTCCAGAAGGTGCAGGGTAGTGTCCTCCCCATCCTTCGTGTCCTCCCCATCCTTAGTGTCCTCCCCGTCCTTGAGCACGTCCAGCTGGGATGTGGCATTTGGGGTTATTTTAATTTTATCTATTTATTACCCCTTTTCCTGCGATATCTGTGGGGATGTGGTGCTCAGAGGCAGCTCCTGTGGTGCTGCTGGTGGTCTCCTTCTCTAGAGGTTTTCAAAGCCTGCCTGGACACATTCCAGCGTAGCCTGCCCCAGGTGATCCAGCTTTGCCAGGGGCGTTGGTCTCAAAAATCTCCTGCGGTCCCTTCCAACTCCTACCCTTCTATGATTCTATGGTTCTGAGATACCAGGCGCTGGTGGCTTTCCTGGGCAGCTGGGCTGGGCTCCCTGTTGTGGCTCAGTCACCTGAAAAGCCAGCAAGGAGCAACAGCGAGGAGAGCAAGGAATAAACAATCACACCTTTGGTGTCTCCACTGACCCAGGTGTCCCCTGCTCCTGCCTCTCCCAGCCGAGCCCCGAAGCTGCCACATCCCCATCTCTCTCCCCATCGCTCCCCATCCCCGTGGCAGGGATGCCGGCTCTGTGGGGCCCTCCGCCCGCGCTTCCCAGCCCCCTCCCTGCCCAGCCCAGCAATTTGGCACATACCTGCCTGTCCCAAATACTTGCGGAGGTTGGGCGGTGCCTCCTCGGTGCCTCCCGTGGGCGAGGAGGATGAGCAAGGAGGGGACGGCTGCGCTGGGGCTCCCGGGATGCTGGTGGCCATGAGCCAAGGCTCCCCCGGACCCATTTCTGGGTTTTCTGTCTCTAGCAGCCAGTCCGTACGGCTCCGTCTGCTGTGGGCAGCAACTGTGGAGCTGGTTTGGAAGCGCTGGTTGCCCTTGGATGAGCCCCCCTGGAGAGATGCTCATGGGGGCTCCTGGAGCCGGCACCACCTCTCTGGCCCCATCCCTGCCTTGGGCTTCAGGCTTTCATCGCTCCCCCTGCCGCCCAGCCCTGCAGGGCTTCGCTTCGTGCTTTCTCATCCCCCTTCCAAGGCCTTTGAGAAGTGGGAAGGAGCATCCAGGTGCCATCGGCCTGTTTGCTGAGCTAAGGTGCTCTCAGATCTCCCTGGGGGGCTTGGGGAAGGCAACGGAGTTCCCATGGACCAGGAGATGGACAGAACAGGGAGAGGAGAGGGAGAGGTCCCGGTGCTGGGTGTATGGTGGCCCCAAGGCCTGGCTGGTCCCACCTGACGGCCGCTGTGCTGGATGGTGGGTGGCCCTGGCAGGCAAAGCCGCCGCCGCACGCTCCCGCCCTCACGAGAGCTCTTGGCTCTTGTTTATGTTCTTTGGGATCATAAAAATTCTTGGGACGAATTCCTGGCTCGTTCAGGCAGCCTGTGCTCGGGCTGGTGTAAACGCTGCCGGCGGGTGGGCCGGGAGGTGCTGCAGAGCTGGTGAGGGGCTGCTCAGCCCAGGGGGCCTCGTGGGTGCCCAATGTCCTCAGCCTGTTCCTCTCGCTGGTCCTCCACGAAGTCCAGATCATTTAATCATCACCTGGTGCTGGGTTCTACAGGGGGAGCTTCTTGCTTTTCCTCTTCGATGTCCCCATCTAGAGACCATGGTAGGGCAGGGCTTGGTTCCTGCCATCCTCAGCTTGCCCCTGACCCGCACCCTAACAGGACTTTCTGCTTGATGGCCACGACCGAGCAGCACCGCACATGCTCTGGCCCACCCAAAGCTGGGGAAATTGTAGTGGTTGAGCTTGGACAGAGCTGCTGGAGGGCTCGGCTCCAACCTGCTGCTTGGCCAAGTGAGCTCATGTTGCTCAGCTGAGCTTGGCGTATGTCCCGGGAAGGAGATGTCAGGGGCAGAGGTGTGACCCACATCACGGTGACCACCACCACCACGAGTGACTTCGCTGCAGTACGAGCAGCCCCTCCGAGGTTTCCGAGGGCTGAGCGTGTGGTAACCCTCAAAGCCGTCACTCAGACGCCCCCATTCAGGCACCAAGATTTACATTGCTATGGGAGATAATCCAGTGGTGAACTTGGAGACCCTCAGCAGAGGCCTAGCATGGAATATCCCACCAGACCACCACGAACAGATCTCGCCGAACTTCCCAAGCCAGGCTGCGGCCGTGGGATGGAGGGGTACCCAGCTGCACCCCTCCCTGCCCACCCTGTGCCACCCACCGTGTGTCTCCTGCCTGCAGGTCCCGCTGGAGGATCACGTCATCTTCTCGGGCAACCTCTTCCAGTACATCGAGGAGAACAAGAAGTGGAGGAACCGCTTCTGCGTGGTCCCGCACAACTACGGCTTGGTCCTCTATGAGAACAAACTGGTGAGGCCATCACCCTTTTGCCTGTCTCTGGTGGGCACAGCTGCAAAGGGGGACATCCCGTCGCTGCGGTGGCGTGGCCGTGTTCCCCATCGTCCATGACCGTCTCTTTCTGCTCAGGCCTATGAGCGGGAGCTGCCACCGCGCGTGCTGGTCAACAGCGCTGGCTACAAGGTCCTCACCTCCGTGGACCAGTACCTGGAGCTGGTGAACAACAGCCTCCCCGGTGAGTGGTGCTGGTGGCTGCGGGCTGAGGAGGGATGCTCAGGGTCCCTTGTACCCCGATGATGCTGGACATCCTTTGGGGACCTTTGGGAAGGGCTGGTTTTGGGGTGTGGTACCCTTGTGGTCCTTCTGGAAGGGGTGGTTTTGGGATGTAACATCCCTGAGAACCTTCTGGAAAGGGTGGGTTTGGAGTGCAGCGTCCCTGTGGACCTTCTAGAAGGGCTGGGTTTGGGATGTGGGGCTATAGGGAAGGAGAACAGCCCGGTACCTGCCATGGGGTGTAGGGGGCAGTGTGAGATTTCTGCTGCTTGGGTCCTCCCTGAGCCAAGGAAGGAAGGATGTGCCTGTGGCTCCAGGAGAGCTGCCCCAAGCTGCTGACACCTCCCTTTTCCAGGAGTGCTGGGTGAACCCAGCAGCTCCTGCTCCTCCATCCAGACCCCCAGGAGAACCAGCCACCACCCTGCTCACTATTCTCCTGCCCCAGGTCCCTGAGGACCAGGGCAGCCCCCAGGGAGCAGGATTGGAGCTCCCCCAACACTGCAGCATCCCCATCCCTGTCCTGCCCTGTCTGCTCCTCAAACCATCCTTCCCCCCTCCGCAGGTGTGACGCCCAAATCGGGGCAATCTCCCATCGTGAAGTGCCCCACGGATTTCCCCCTCATCCTCTGGCACCCCTACGCCCGGCACTATTACTTCTGCGTGATGACGGGCAAGGAGCAGGAGAAGTGGCGGGCGGTGTTCCAGGACTGCGTGCGGCACTGCAACAACGGTGAGCGATGCTTGGGGGGGACACGGGGCCTCTGGGGTGGGGAGAGCATTGACCTCCTGCTCCTGAGAGGTTGCTGCAGACCAACGGAGCTGGGCAAGGGGCTAGAGCAGGAGGCTGGGGAGGAGCGGCTGAGGGACCTGGGGGTGTTGAGCCTGGAGCAAAGGAGGTTCAGGGGAGACCTTCTGGCTCTGCACAACTCCCTGACACGAGGTTGGAGCCGGGGCGGGTCGGGCTCTTATTGCAAGGAACAAGTGACAGGACAAGAGAAGACTTCAGGTTGTACCTTCAGATTTAGGCTAAATGTGAGGAACAATTTCTTGGGCACTGTCAAGGGTTCCCCAGGCCTGTCCCAGGCTGCCCAGGGCAGGGGTGGAGTCCCCCTGATCCCTGGAGGGGTTTCCAAGCCGTGGAGACGTGGTGCTGAGGGACACGGGGCAGTGGTGCCCTGGCAGGGCTGGGGGGATGGTTGGACTTGATCATCTGAAAGGTCTCTCTCAACCCAAGTGATTCCATGATTCTATGACTCTATGACTATGATGGTTGGGCTGGGGTTTGGGCCAAAGGGGATGACGTGGAGGTCAAGAGGAGGAGCTGGCTCAGAGTTTCTGAACATCACTGAGCACCTCATCCTCTCTCTGAGCAAAGTGGGGAGTGGGAGGGATCCAGCCACGGCTCAAGAGACGCCCTCATGCCTATTTCCCATCCTGAGGTAGAAAATATTTGGTAATGAAAGCCATCCAAGCCCCAAGCTCCACTGTCCTGCTCCCCACCCTGCACGCTGCGGCCACCAAGGGCAGCCAGGGCTGTGGGCAGAGGGTGCAGGGTGGCAAGGGGCCGGGGCGGAGGCAGGACCTGCTCCCACGGCACCAATACTCTGGCAGGAAAACACGATTTTCCTGCTTGGCTGTGGCCTGTGAGCTCCTGGGCTGCGACCCAGGTCCCGGCGGTGCCTTGGATGGTGAGATGTTTCCAGGGGAAGGAGGTGCCAGTGCTGAAACCTACTCAAAATCAGGTCTTTTAGCGGGCAAAGAGAGACGCTGCCTATTTTTTAAGTGCTTCTCTCACTCCTGGGAGTTCTGTGTAGCCCTGGTTTTGCTGGGAATGGGAGAATAGGGTTGGATCTGGAGCCTGGGTTGCTCTGGGGGTTTCCATCCTCCCGTGTTACATTGAATCTTCTCCAGGCTTTGCTCCTGCCCTTCCTTTTGGTGCCGCTTTCTGCAAAACACATGGGGGGTGACTGAGGGTGCCTGAGCTCGTGGGGTTGAGCGTGTCCCCACAGCCCACCCGGGGTCTGGGCTCCTTTGTGGGGCCTGTGAGCAGTGACCCCTCCAGCCTCTCCTCTCCCTGCCAGTGCTTACTGGCCCAACCCACGAAACCAGGGCACTGTGACCAGAACCAGCTCTGGATAAAAAAGGAATCAAATCGCTCTCTCCTACCAAAAAGCCAAAGCTACCAAAAAGCCAATTTATTTATCTTTACTCTCCCCCTTGGGCTGCCGGGTGCTGCTGCGGGAGTGAGGAGAAGTGGGAACCCCTCACTGTCTCCACTGCCAGCCAGGGTTGTGCCATTAAACCCTCTCCTCCTCCTCCTCCTCCTCCTTCTCCTCCTCATGATGCAGAATCCTCCCCAGGGTGGGCAGGGCAGGCTCCGTCCTGGGGGGTTCTGCATTTCTCCAGCCTGGATTCCTCTGTGAGACGATTCCTCCCTCCCGAGCCCCATTTCTGCCCCTCGCTGCTCCTGCGAGGTCCCAGATACTGTTTCAATTTCCATGAAAGCTCTTTTGTTGTTGTCCAGCTATTTCTTCTGCTTTTTTTTTTTTTTCCCTCTGTCCTAAATTAGAGGCTCTGTTTCTGCCTCCGGTTGTGATTAGTGTGGGAACTTTTCACCTCCCTCTTGCAGACAGTATTTTTGTAACACCAGCTCTTCTGTAAGGACGTCTATTATCATTCCTCACGCAGGAGGTGTCCAGCCTGGGTGCCCTTGAGCTGCCCTGACAACATCCCTTGCTCTGTTCGGTGGCACGTGGGGCCGGGGCAGTGCCCACCCCGCTGCCTCTTGCCCCTTCTTGTGGCCAGGTTGCCCCAGTTGGGGCAAAAAGTGGCTTCAAACTCATGTTTCTTCTTCAGCGCCATTCCCCCAGTGAGAGGAGAGAATCCTGTGCCAAGAGCAGGCTGGACTTTGAGAAAGTCGAGGGGTAGCATCGCTCCCATCCCGCGCTGCAGCATCGCCCCGGAGCCTTGCCAGGAGTTAGGGTCCAAGCTTGGGTGGTTGCTTCCCATCCCTGACAAGGCGAGGTCTAATTAGCTGTGTATTAATGAAGCAAACTCATTAAATTTGCCCAGTGAAGTGGCACGGTGCCTTCTTGCTTGTCCCTGGGCAGGACACAGGGTTGGGGACACGTCCCCGCAGCCAGAGCCCACTGTCCCCGCCCAGGCTTGGCCAGGGACAAGTGACCCTGGTGAGGCACATCCAGGTGGCTTCTCAGCGGTGAATCCTTCATGGTTTGGAGGATGAGGTTTGGCTGGAGTGTCTCTGTTGGGGAACTGAAGCCTGTACCAGGCTGCCCCACCCAAGAGGTGGTGCTGAGCTGCAAGGAGCCGGGGGTGGATAAGCACCGACCCCACCGAGCACTGAGAAAGGGGCAGACTTGACTTTCTCAGCACTTTATTTTTTCCCCTGCATATTAAGCTGCCCCTTAGGAAAAGCTGCTTAGGCTTGGAGTTAAATGTAATCATCTTAGAAAAATCCATGTGTTGGAAAAGATCCGCTCGCTCTCCCGGGCTGTCCCTCCTGGGGAGGGAAAAACCACCCCTGGCTGCATCTCCCTGGCTTGCTGGGTGCTGTTCCGTGACCCCTCTGCTGTCCTCACTGTGGGGACGCTCTCTGGGAGCCTCCACCCTGGGTTTGGATCCCACCCTTCCCTCCTACCAAGGATCCGGGCGGGGGGTGTGGGGTTGGGGTGCTGGGGAGGTTCACTCCCGGGAGTGTTTCCACAGCCGGAGCCTTGGAGAGGCTGGGACGAGGCAGGGACGTGTGTGGGCCGTGCCAGCAGGTTCCTGGGCTGTGCTGTCTGTCTGCTGCCCCATCTCCTCCTCTTCCTCCCCATGGAACGTGACCATGGGCTCCCAGCACCCTTCTCCTCCTCCTGATGGGCGCTGCATGAGGGTGGGGGTGTTGTCCAAGCCCTGATCGTGCTGGTGCCCCCCAAGCCATGCTGCAGTGACACCTCGAGGACAGCCCAGCCAGCCAGAGCCCAGCACAACCTCCATGGGGCTGGATCAGGGACAGGACCTTGACTCAGCCCCGATGCCTCTCAGCCTCCTTCCTCTTCCTCCTGAGCTGCAGCTCTCCCTGCAGGGCCCCCCTTCCTTCGGCCCCCACCTCCTGCTCCCCCCCAGCTCCCTGTCCCGTGGTGCCAGTGGGCTCGCCGCGCCTCAGGCAGTGTTGGGGGGCACTGAGCCCCCTCCCATCCTGCCCAGCCCCACATCCTGCCTTGCTCTTGGGGCACACTGGGCCCTCAAATCCCTGTGTACCATCAGAGCTTGCTGAGCCCCCATTCTGCTGTGTCCTCACTGAGCCCCCAGGTCCCCACGCACCACAGGGAGCCACTGAGCCCCCCAGTCCTGCCCAGCCCCTGCTCCTGCCGTGCTTTTGGGGCTCACTGAGCCCCCAGGTCCCTGCGCACCACGGGGACTTGCTGAGTCTATCCTGCTGAACCCCTGACACTGTTGGGGCTCACTGAGCCCCTGGGTCCCCCTGCACCGTCGGGGGTCACTGAGCCCCCCAATCCTGCCCAGCCCCTCCTCCTGGGTTCCTCCTCTGGAGGGGGTCAGTCTGTGGACCAAGTGGGACCCCCCTCACCAAATGCTGGTGCATCTGGAAGGCTGCTGCCCCCACCCAGTCGAAGCGATGGTGTCCCCCCGTCCTGGCGACAGTGCTGACCTTCTTGCCTGGGCCCCAGGGTGTGGGGGACATGAGGGACCCCCTGCGAAGATGGGCTGGGGATGCTGCGAGGAGCTGAGCTGCCCCCTACTCCCACTGCTCACTCGTCCCCCTCCGTCCCCTCCCCAGGGATCTCCGAGGACTCCAAGGTGGAGGCTCCGGCCTTCACGGACGCCATCCGCATGTACCGCCAGTCGAAGGAGCAGTACGGCACCTGGGACATGCTCTGCGGCAACGAGACCCAGGTGAGGGCCTGTCCCCCCCGCCCTCCCAAAACTGGGGCAGGTGGGGTGAGTGGGCTGAGCAGGGTCCCCAAAACCTGCCGCTTTTGCAGGTCCTGAGCAACCTGGTGATGGAGGAGCTGCTCCCCGAGCTGAGGAGCACCATCGGCCCCCGGCTGAAGGGCAAGGCCCAGGAGCGGCAGCGCACCTGGATCCAGGTGAGGGGCTGGGGCTGCTGAGGGGGCGTCAGCCTGGGGGTGACAAGAGACATCCCCAGGGCTCGCTGCTGGGGCCTGCTCTCTTTAATATCTTTATCAAGCATCTGGATGAGGGGATCGGGGGGACCCTCAGTAAAGTTTGCAGATGATGCCAGGTTGGTGTGTCGATCTGCTTGAGGATAGGGAGGCTTTAAAGAGGGGTCTGGCCGGGCTGGACCGATGGGTTCAACAAGGCCAAGAGCCGGGTGCTGCTCTTGGGTCCCCCCAAGCCCTGCAGCTCCCGGCTGGGGCAGAGCGGCTGGAAAGTGCCCTGAGGGAAAGGATCTGGGGAGGGTTGGTCGAAAGGGGCTGGAGCTGAGCCAGGAATGCCCAGGGGGGCAAGAAGCCCCCAGCATCTGGCTTGTGTCAGCCCCAGGGGGGCAGCAGGAGCAGGGCAGGGAGCATCCACCTGCCCTGGGCACTGGGGAGGCCGCCCCTGGAATCCTGGGCTCAGCTTTGGGCCCCTCACTCCCAGCAGGGCCTGGAGGGGCTGGAGCGTGGCCAGAGAAGGGCAACGGAGCTGGGCAAGGGGCTAGAGCAGGAGGCTGGGGAGGAGCGGCTGAGGGACCTGGGGGTGTTGAGCCTGGAGCAAAGGAGGCTCACGGGAGACCTTCTGGCTCTGCACAACTCCTTGACAGGAGCTTGGAGCCGGGGATGAGGGGGGGTCCATCTCCTCTCCCAAGTAAGAAACAATAGGATGAGAGGAAATTGCCTCAAATTGCCCCAGGGGAGGTTTAGGTTGGAGATGAGGAACAATTTCTTCCCCACAAAGGTTCCCCAGGCCTGGCCCAGGCTGCCCAGGGCAGGGGTGGAGTCCCCAGGATCCCTGGAGGGGTTTCCAAGCTGTGGAGATGTGGTGCTGAGGGACACGGGGCAGTGGTGCCCTGGCAGGGCTGGGTTAACAGCTGCACTTGGTGATGTCAAAGGTCCTTTCCAACCAAAACAATCAGAGGATTCTATTTTCTGATTTACGGTCTCGCCTTCCTCCCCCTTCCCCCTGCGCTGCCTCTGCTCTGGGGGAGCCGCGCTGGGACCTCCCTTCCTGCCGGGCTCGGTGCCCACCGGCTTTCCTGCCCCATGCGTCACCCCCTCTCCCAGGCCCCTACCAGAGCATTTCTCCTTCTTCTCCACTGTGGCTTTTGAAACCTCTGCGTTGTCCCTGCCCAGCCCTGCCTGCGCTGCCGGCTCCCTGGGGCGAGCGAAGCCAAGCGGAGGAAGCCCAGCCCCGGAGCGAAGCCCGTCCTGGCTATATTTAGCGAGCCATTTTTAGAGCAGCACAGGCTAAATCCAGCCCAAACCCTTGTGAAAGACTGAGGGCTCTTCAGAGCTGCCTGCTGAAACCTTCGGAAGACAGTAGCTAATGACCATCAGGCTCATAATGAGCCACTGGAACAGTCTAGAAAACACAATCGCTGCTTTCTCCACGGCTGTGGTGTCAGCTGCGAGGCTGGGAAGCTGGGGCAGGGAGGGGGGACAGATCTGTCTCCTGCAGCCCCAAAATCACAGTGTTTGGCTGCAAAGTGAACGTGAAGCCTCAGAGAGCGGCTCCGTCCTGCTCACGGGCTTAGCTTCTGAGGCACTAATGAGGACCCCCCGTGAGGCTGAGCAGGGCAGGGCAGAGCTTTGAAATGGGGTCAGGGGCTCTCCTGCCCGGACCACTCGCATCTCATCCACCAGCATCCCCCAACTACCAGCATCCCCAAACCTGCTTCATTCTTAGACCACCAGCATCAGATCTGTAGCATCCTCAAACCACCAGTTTCCCCAGCCCACCAGCATCCTCAAACCACCAGCACACCTGAACCTGCCTGGGGCAGGTTGGCTGATGGAGGCCATGCTCAGCTCTGTGCCCCTCAGGGCATCACTTCAGAGCAGCTTCTGCACCGTGGGAGCTTCATCTCACCCAGCTGAGGTGTCCCTCACGTGGAAAACTGACTTCCAGGCTGTGAGGAGGGGTCTGGTCAGGGCATGGGTGAAGGCTCAGCAGGCGCTGCAGGCATCTGGTGCTGGAGGTGAAGGTTAGCGAGGGCAGCAGGAGGTGTGGGGGGCAGCTGAGCACCTCATCTCTCTCTCGCCAGATCTCGGACGCTGTCTACAGGATGGTCTATGAGCAGACCAAGGCCCAGTACGATGCAACGATGGCCAAGTGTGAACAGGAGCGGCCCCAGATGGAGAGCACCATCCGCACGGACATGGACCAGATCATCACTTCGAAGGAGCACTTGGCCAGCAAGATCCGAGGTACAGCCCTGCAGGGAGACGTGTGGACATGGGTGTGTGTAGCTGTGTCCACGGCTGGCTCCTGGAGTGGCATCACTGCTGTTTCGCCAAGGTGTGGCTGTTCCTGGGGTGCAGCACGGCTCCTGCCAGCGTGGTCTGCGACCCCTGGGGAGATGCCAGCAGCCTCAGTGGCCAGAGTGCATGTCCTCATTGGCGTTGTCCCAGAGGGTGAGGGATGAGGTGGGCAGTGACCTCCCAAGCAAGGCAGCGGGGCAGAAGCAGGTTCAATACAGACCCTGTGCAAGAACATCTTGTGTTGTCCTGCAAGTCTGGGAGCCTTTTCCTGGAGGGGCTTGGAGAGGGGGGCAGGTCCCCATCTGTAGGGTGGGTTTAGGATCTGATCTGAAGAGTTGGAAGAGCAGAGGAGCCTCACTGTGCTTATCCTCACTCTCTGCCCAGCATTCGTCCTCCCCAAAGCAGAGATCTGTGTCCGTAACCACGTCCAGCCCTACATCTCCTCCATCCTGGAGGCTCTGATGACCCCCACGAGCCAGGGCTTTGCCGAGGTGCGGGAGGTGTTCTTCAAGGAAGTGACGGACATGAACATGAACATCGTCAACGAAGGTGGCCTAGAGAAGCTGGTGGAGGTGAGACCTGGCGATGCTCTTTACTGGCTGGTGGGCTTCGGGGTGGCAGGGCCAGTCCTGCTGCCATCCTCAGTGTGGACAGTGCTGGGGGACCCCAGGCTGAGAAAATACATGGGGATGAAGCCCATGTGGGGTGGCGTGTCCCAGCCCCGAGTGCGTGGAGAGGCTGTCCTACCATGCTGAGCCTGCCTTTAATCCCCAGTACATGGAGAAGCTCTCCCACCTGGCCTTCCACCCCGTCAAGATGCAGTCGTGCTATGAGAAGATGGACCAGCTGAAATTGGAGGGCCTTCAGCAGCGATTCGATGTCTCCAGCACATCCGTCTTCAAGCAGAGGGCCCAGATCCACATGAGACAGGTGGGATGGGGACCGGGATCCTCCTGTGTCCCCCAGGACTGAGCACAGAGGGTTGGGGAGCAGAGGCAGAGCGGGGAGCTCAGGCTGGTCTTACCTAGGCAGGAATTTGGCTGGGATGTCCATCCTATCTCACAGAATCACAGAATGTTAGGGAAGGGACCTCAAAAGGTCTTCTAGTCCAATCCCCCTGCCAGAGCAGGGTCACCTAGATGAGGTCACACAAGAATGAGTCCAGGCAGGCTTTGAACATCTCCAGAGAAGGAGACTCCACAACCTCTCTGGGCAGCCTGGACCAGGTTCTGGCACCCTCACCGTAAAAAAGTTTCTCCTCATATTTACCCGAAACCTCCTCTGCTCCAGCTTGAAGGTCTCAGGGACCTTCATGTCACTGGCACCCAGCTAAGGGTGTGTGATGGACCTGCCCGTCCCCTTTGGTCTGGAGCCCGAGCAGGGACGGGGCGCAAGGGTGGGCAGCAGCATGGAGCACCCTTCTAGGATGGACTCCGCACCCAGGCTGAGGCATCACAGCATAGCTTCCCCTTTGCCACCGAGCCCACTGGCACCAGTAAGACCAGTAGCCCAATCCTGGGGTCTGATCCAGTCAAACCTGGAGCTGGGTGGAGAAGGGGAGGGAGCAAACCAGCTGCAGGCACCCTTCTCCCTCAGCACCCTTGGTTGCCACGGTGGAGCCCGTGGATGCTACGCTGGGGTGCTGGGGACCTTGCCAGTGTGAAGGCTCATCTTGATGTGGCCGTGCCCCCAAAAATGCCCCTTGACCCCCCATGGTGGGTGCCTTTGAGTGCCCCTGACCGAGCCTCTGCTCACAGCAAATGGACGATGCCGTCTACACGTTCGAGACGCTGCTGCACCAGGAGCTGGGCAAGCTGCAGGGCAAAGATGACTTGTGCAAGTCCATCCAGCGCATCCTCGAGAGGGTGCTGAAGGTGAGGAGCGGTGGGTCAGGGGCTTTGGTGGCCTTTGGCGGCTTTGTTCCAAGGGTCAGCTGCTCTGGAGGGGGCCAGGAGGGACCTCACCAATTTGAATCAAAGTCTTCTGGGGAAACGCTTCTTTATTTTGAGATTTTCCTGCATTTCTCTGGGATGTGGAGCAGGGGAGTGGGAAACCACCCGAGGAGCCAGGTCCCTTCTGACCACGGCAGCACTTTAAAAGCCACCCGGGGTTCAGACTGGCCCCAAAACTCTTCTGCAAACAGTGGAGGAGTCGGCTCCTCCCTGGGCTTAGACACCCTGGGAACCAGCTGGAAAGAAGGATGTGGGGCAGAGGAACCTGCTGTGTCCGTGAAGATGGGGTGGGGTGAGGGCTGCAAACTGCAGGGCTTGTGCTGGTGGGGCAGGGGCGCTGCCGCCCACCAGCCCTCATCGACCCAGGGCTGCCCTCCCTCGCCCCACAGAAATACGACTACGACAGCAGCACCGTGCGCAAGAAGTTCTTCAGGGAGGCCCTGCTGCAGATCACCATCCCCTTCCTGCTGAAGAAGCTGGCGCCCACCTGCAAGGGGGTAAGAGGGGGAAGTTCAGGGTGGTGGGGGGGCAGGACCACCCACCCCTCCCTCCCATCGCCCCAGGCTGAGCAGCCTCTCCTCCACGGCAGGAATTAGCCAAGTTTCAGGAGCTGATCTTTGAGGACTTCGCCAGCTTCATCCTGGTGGAGAACACGTACGAGGAGGTCGTGCTCCAGTCGGTGATGAAAGACATCATGCAAGGTAGGGTTCCACAGGAGCTGGGACCTGCTCACCTCTGAGCCTTGGGGGACCCCAGCCCCCTGGGGTGGGTGCTGGGTGCGGTTGGTGTGAGCCAGTCCTGGGCTCAGCAGCACCTTTAGAGCCCTTGATGGGCGCTGGGGACTGGGGGAGGATGGGGTGATGCTCAGCAGGGTGATGCTCAGCAGGGTGCTGGGGGCTGTATGAGGAAGGGGTGACCCCATGCAGGGTGTTGGACAAGGAGAAGGTGGCCCGGGCAGGATGCTGTATGAGGAGGGGGTGACCCTGAGCAGGGTGCTGGGGGCTGTGTGAGGAGACATGACCCCAGGCAAGGTGTTGGGGGCTGTATGAGGAGAGGGGGTGACCCTGGGCAGGGTACTGGGGGTTGTAGCAGGAGCAGTTTTCCCCTGCCAGTGGTGGGTGGGAAGCTGAACCTTATACTGGACCCCAGCCACCTCTCCTACACCCAAAGGGGGCACTGGGATAGGTGCCTGAGCCCAGCGGGCACTGCCTCGTGCCCACAACCCATCTGTTGGTAAAGGGCCTGGAGAATAAATCCTATAAGCAAAGATTGAAGGAGCTGGGACTGTTTAGTGTGAGGAAGAGCAGGCTGAGGGGAGACCTCATCGCTCTCTACAGCTCCCTGAAGGGACATTGTAGAGAGGCTGGTGCTGGGCTCTTCTCATGGGTGACTCGTGACAGAACCAGAGGGAATGGTTCCAAACTCCACCAGGGGAGGGTTAGACTGGATAGGAGGAAAAAAATCTTTTCCAGCAAGAGCAGCCAGCTCCTGGAATAGGCTGCCCAGGAAGGGGGTTGAATCCCCATCCCTGGCCATGTTTAAAGGGTGTTTAGATGCGGTGTTGGGGGAGATGGTTTAGGGGGGAACTTTGCAGAGTGGGGTTGATGGTTGGACTCGATGATCCCGAGGGTCTTTTCCAACCTCAGAGATTCTCTGATTCTATGACGTGTCTCTGTGTGTCCCCAGCTGTGAAGGAGGCAGCCGTGCAGCGGAAGCACAACCTGTATCGCGACAGCATGGTCATGCACAACAGCGATCCCAACCTGCACCTCCTGGGCGAGGGCATCCCCATCGACTGGGGCGAGGAGTACAGCGGGCAGCCCGAGGCCGAGCCGGACACCGACAAGCGCCGCAGGGCCAAGCAAGTGGTGTCGGTGATCCAGGATGACGAGGGGCTCCTGCCCTACGAGGTGGGCACCGAGGCGCTGCTGCAGCCCAGCTCCCCGGAGCCGCGGGAGCTGGAGGAGTCGGACCCAGGGGCAGAGCCCAGCTCCCTGGGCCGGGTGGAGGTGATCCGGGAGGCGCTGGTGGAGCAGAGCCTCCTGGAAGGCGGCGAGGAGCTGGTGGAGGAGCGGCTGACGAACGGTACCGACGGCACGCAGGAGAGCAGCGCTACCGAGGAGGTGGCGGCAGGATCTGTCCCGGGTGATGTCCCCCTGCAAGGTCCAGCCAGCGAGGGGGACAGGGTGAGCCGCATCACACCAGCATCTCCTGGAGCTGAGGTCCCATCAGGGGCTGGGGTGCAACACGCCACGCCGGCATCACCCATGCCAGCATCACCCATGTCTGGAGCCCACGCGCCATCAGGGGCCAGCGTACAACACGTCGCACCGTCACCCAAACCCCGAGCCGATGTCCCATCGGGAGCTGGAGTGCAGCATAGCACAGCAGCCTCACCCGTGCTGGCATCGCCCGTGCCCGATGTCCCAGCACGGGCCAGCGTGCAACATTCCGCACCAGCATCACCCCGGCCCAGAGCCGATGGCCCAGCAGAAGCCCCGGTGCCTCCTGCCACACCAGCATCACCCACACCCGGAGCCGAGCCCCCATCACCGTCCCCTGGGACAACTTGCCACCAGCCCAGTGACCAGGAGACGGGCGAGGAGGTGGCCCCCCCGGGCAGTGAGTGCAGCCCCCCGCAGCCCCCGGGCACAACAGAGAGCCGGGAGGGGGTGCAGACTGAATTCTAGCCCTGGGTGTCCCCCCCACTGTGGACTGGCACTGGTGATGCTGGGGGTTGGGGTAGGGGGAGCAGGAGCCGCTGCGCTGCTGGGGGTGGCGAGTGGCGTGTGGGGAGAGGGAGGGGATGGGAAACACCGAGACCTTATTGTCTAGGTGGGGGGGTCCCCGCTGCTTCACGGGGCTGGCTACAGCCAAGTGGTTCTACTGGGACAGACGAGGGGAGGCCCCCGGCCCAGCACGGGACACCCCCTGCACTCTGCTCTGTCCTTCTGCTGCCTTATTTTCTTCTTTTCTACTGAAGAGATGCTTTATCTGCCGGGGGTGCTGCACTAGCCCCGCTGTGCTGGGCGTGCGGGGCGCTCCCGGGGGGCATCCCCTGCCCCAGCCCGGGGGGTTCCTGGGAGCCCACCCGCCAGCAGCCCACCCTGCCCGCCCTGGGAGCGCCGGGGGGAACAGCGGCCACGGGGCAACGATGGAAAACGTGACGGTGGCCAAGGGCACGGCAGGGACACGGCAACGCTGGGCAGCTTGAACCTGCCTGTGGGGCTGGAGCAGGGGCAGGCTGGACTTATGGCACCTGAGCTGGGCTTATAGCACCCAGGCTGGGCTCACAGCACCTGAGCTGGGCTTACAGCACCCAGGCTGGGCTCATGGCAACCGAGCTGGGCTCATGGAACCTGAGCTGGGCTCATGGCAACCAAGCTGGGCTCACGGAACCTGAGCTGGGCTCACAGCACCCAGGCTAAGCTCACAGCACCCAGGCTGGGCTCATGATATCTAAGCTGGGCTCATGAAACCCAGGCTGGGCTCATGATATCTAAGCTGGGCTCATGAAACCCAGGCTGAGCTCATGGCACCTGAGCTGAGCTCACAGAACCCAGGCTAAGCTCACAGCACCCAGGCTAAGCTCATGGCACCCAACACCCAGCCCCAGCCCCCCTCCCCCTGGGTTCTTCCAGCAGCCCTTGATGTTCAGAGCACAAACGCAGAGGGGAAGGTGCCCCTCGCAGACGGTCTCGCCCTCGCACGGTCTCCAGCTTTGCCCGGCAGGACTGGGCTGCCCCTGGGCTGGGGCTCACCCTGCAGTGCCGGATCCCAGCCTGTGCCCTCCAGAGCTCCCCAGCACCACGCACCCGTCACGTCCCCAGCTCTCGGGCTTTGCAGGATTTGGCCCCTGCAGTGACGGGCGAGCAAAGAGCCGGTGCCTTCAGAGGGGGTTTGCTGGGACGCCAGCAGCCCTGCCCGCCCTGGGGAGGGGCACGGGACTGGCCCAGCTCCCCCCATAGAGATCCTCGAAGCCCCTGAGCTGGGGAGGGGGGTTGGCAGGACCCCTGAGTGTGAGACACGAGTGTGTGTGTGCACAGACAGGGCCCAGCACCCTCATCCTCGCCTGGCTTTTAGGTGCCGCAGTTTCTGCCTCTGCAGGGGGGGTGCCCAGCCTAACCCACTCGGGGAGATCCCCCCCCCTCTGAGTGCCTTGCTTTGGGAACTTAAACCCTGTCTCTTCCAGGATATTTTATTAAGAAAGTTATACAAATGTTTAAAAAATATGCTTATAATAATTAATAAAACGGAAAAAGCTTTATTTAAAAGCCAGAGGAGACTGTCCTTACCTCCTGAACCCGCCTCCCAGGAGCTGTGCTGGAGGGGCAGGGCTGGGGCTCCCCACTCCCCCCGGTGACTGGGGTGTTTGTGGGGGGGGTCCCATCCTGAGCCCACCCAGCAGCGACACACGCCACGAGCCAAAGGACTGAGATGATTTTATTAAAAGGGGTGTCCCGAGGAAGCAGCAAGAGGCACCCGTAGCAGCAGCACGGCCACACCGAAGGCTCGGGGGCTGCTCCGACCCCATCCCTGAAGCAGTGTGAGGCTGGGGAGGGGGGTGTGTGTGTGTTATCCCCCCGTTATCCCCAGAAGGCACAGTGTGAAGAGGGGCAGGGGGGCAGGGCTGCCTGTCGCCAGTGTGTCCCCTTCCCCAGCAGGTCACTGGCTCATTCCCGTTCCAGCCAGGATGAAACCCCTCGAAAAGTGGTGGGGGAAGGAAATGCCCAGCACCATCCCACCCCCCACCTCCCCCCGCTGTCATCCCCCAGCCGAAGCTCCCCGAGAGCCGGGGGGCAGCCACCAGGGAGGTGCTGGGCACAGGGCTCCCCTTCCCCGGCAGCTCGCCAGCCGAGCGGGGCCAGCACCCAGGGTCCCCGCGGCAAGTCCCTGCGGTGCCGCGTCCCGCACCGCCCGGGGACGAGGACAGACGCAGCAGAAGTGACAGCAGCTATTCCAGACAAAGGAGCAGGAGGTGTGGAGGACGCCGCCCACCATCCCAGGGTGGGAGCCTGAGGGGGGCTAGCCCCGACCGAGCAAGGGGTACACCACGAAATAGCCCAGCGTGGAGCCCGCGATGGCCCCCAGGAAGATCCAGGCGTTGTAGGACATCACGGCCAGCATCACCATGTAGCCCAGCACCACCTGCACCACGTGGAACAGCGTCTGGCCAACGTGGTACCGAAACCACCTGTGGAAGAAGATGGGAAATCCCATCACTGAGGGGTATCCCCCTGCAGCCAGCATCCCAGAGCAGCCAGAGATGGGTTTGGGGAGAGGGATGGGGGCTGCGAACAGCGGCACGGGGAGAAAGGAAACCTGGCACCATCCCAGGGGAGGTTGTTGGGGGCTCTGAGCAACCTGCTCTAGTTGCAGATGGCCCTGCTCCCTGCAGGGGGTTGGACTGGATGAGCTCTAAGGTCCCTTCCAACCCTAAGTGTTCTGATTCTAAGTCCTGCTCCAAAGGAATGGGAAGGATATTAGTAAGAGGTTGGCAGCAGGAGCAGCCTCAGGTGTGGCCTGGGATTAAATACAAGAGGAAAAACCCAGGGCTTGGCTCCAAGGGCTTAAACTGGGAAGGAATGGCCTGGGCCAGCCTTGCTTGTATCTATCCCTGACCCACCAGGCCCCTGCTGCACCCACGATGGCTCCTGGGGGAACACGAGCATTGAACACAGCTGGGAGACACCCTCTGGACACCTCCCAAAGGATCTGGAGGGGCCAGGATACCCCAGGGCCACCTCTGGAGGCTGCGCACAGACCCCTTTCCGGGGAGCCCGTTGCTCCATCCCCTCCCACGCTGGCCCAGGGGCCACACAGCAGTGCCCAACCCCCCCCCCCACAGCCCTGGGGGTGCCAAGGGGGTCCCGGGGGTGCCAAGGGGGTCCCTGCGGTACCTGCCCGGCCCCGGGCCGGGGCCACAGCAGTGCCCAAGCCCCCCCCCCCAGCCCTGAGGGTGCCAAGGGGGTCCCGGGGATGCCAAGGGGGTCCCTGCGGTACCTGCCCTGCGCAGGGCCGGCGTCCCGCTCCTCCGGCTCCACCAGCGACTCCTGGCTGAGGCTGTGGGGCAGAGCCAGCAGCGCCCGCCGCAGCAGCACCGCCTTGCCCATCTTGACGGCTTCGTAAAGCATGGAGAGCAGCAGGATCACCAGCACCGAGAGCACCATCCCTGCGGGAGAAACACCCCGTCGCTGCCCATGGGGTGTGGGGGCGAGGGCAGCGGGTGGAGGGTCCTGGCATGGGCGTATCTATGGCATAAGGTGGAGGGAATGGAGGGGTCCTGGGGTGGGGGCTGGGCTGGAGCCACAGGCAGCGGGATTGTGAAGTGCTGGGGAATGGTATATCCAGCCTGATTGACCCCCTAAATCCCCAGGGAGTGGTTTTTGGATGGGGTTGCTCTGAGAAAAATAAAAATAAAAACAGGCATCTTTGCATTGACTCCACAAAAATGTGGGGGCTAAAACGTGATGCTGGGACAATAGTTTAAAAAATGGGAAGCTGAAGCCACCCCCGAGTGACTGGGGTGTTGGCAGGGCTTGGGGGGATGCTGATTGCACCTCCCTGCCCGCTGCTCTCGGCTTGGGAGGATCAATCCCTGCCCCAGGGCATTACCAGGGCTCAGCACCGGGCACCGCTCATAAGGGTCAGCCCAAACCGGGCAGTGCCCTCCAAACTCTGGGTGAAGGGTCTGTGCAGCCCATCGTGGCTCAGCCCCCAACCCCCCTCAATGTCCCAGTGTTGGTGCTGGGTGGGGGGTCCTGCTCTCCACATTCCCAGCCCATCTGCTCCTGCCAGAAATGCAAACCCACTCTTCATCCCTCTGCCCTGCATCCTCGTCCCGGGGTGGAGAGCACAGCTGGTGGCGGCTGGACAGACGGATGGATGGACGGACAGCCAGACCAGTAGCTGGCTGCTGGGCTGGGGCTGGCAGCCTACCTGCGGGGCTGTGGATGCTCCAGAAGTCAAAGAGCAGCACTGCCGTGTCCGAGAAGTAGAAGGACATCTGGAAGAGAAGCCAAAGGAAAGGGCTGGGGGGGATGGGACAGGCAGGGGCTGGGGGGTGCCCGCAGCTTCAGGCCCCCCCCCCGAAGGGCC
>WEIS01032165.1:0-14148 GCA_013389965.1 Todus mexicanus | reverse complement strand
TCCCAGCATGGTGGGGGTTGGAAGGGACCTCTGGGGATCACCTCATCCAACCCCCCTGCTCCAGCAGGGTCACCCCGAGCAGGGGGCCCAGCATCGCAGTGTCCAGGCGCGCTTGGAATCTCTGCACACAAGGAGACTCCACAACCTCTCTGGGCAGCCTGGGCCAGGCTCCAACACCCTCCCCCCAAACAAGTTGCTCCTCCTGCTCAGCTGCAACCTCCTGGCTTCCAGTTGGTGCCCGCTGCCCCTTGGCCTGGCGCTGGGCACCCCTGAGCAGAGTCTGGCCCCAGCCTCTTGCCCCCCGCGGGCCCTTGAGCTCTTGCTCAGCATTGCTCAGCTCTCCTCTCAGGCTCCTCTTCTCCAGCTCAACACCCCCAGGGCTCTCAGCCTTGCCTGCCCACACAGATGCTCCAGCCTCGCAGCATTTTTATAGCCTCCACTGGACTCTCTCCAGTAGTTTCTCGTCTCTTCCAAACTCGGGAACCCAGAACTGGCCACACTTCCCCACTGGGGCAGTTGTCTGCAGAGCTGGTACCCACAGGGGCCAAACAGGGAGCAGCCAGCACCCCAACCCCCCCCAAGCTAATACTCACGTAGGGTCCTTGGGGGCCCTGGGGTCCTTCCAGCCCCTCGTCACCTGGGTAGCCCTGAAATGCAAAATGGAGACACCCTGGGTGGTGTGGAGTGATGTCCCTGTGCCTCTTGCAGGGAGAGCAGCCCGCGGGGGCTGGGGGTGTGAGGGACCACCCCCTTGGGCTGGACAGGACTGGGGACACAGAGCTCTCCAGCTACACCAAGCCCCTAGACTGGCTTCTCCTCTTCTAACCAGGGTGCTCGGGCAGGTTGGAGCACTCCCTGGCTCAGGAGCACCCTGAGCTGCCAGGGTGCCAAAGAAGCCCTCACCCCGGAGGGGCAAAGTCGACCTACCTTGGGTCCCCGGGGACCTCTCGGGGGCCGGTGGCCTGTCTTGCCTGCCTTGCCCTGGGAACAACAGATTAAAGACTCCCGAGCAATCCAAGCCTATTAAAGGCACCAATCCAGCCCCCCTCCCCACATCCGCCTCGCTGCCCCCTCAGGGATACTGAGCCCCCATCGACCTGAGGCCCCTCTGCAAGACCTCCATGGGCTGCAGGCATCACCCCCTGCTTCCAGCCACCCTCCATGGGGACAACGGTGCCATTTACCCGTCTGCCAGCTTCTCCAGGGAGCCCTTCTTTCCCTTCAGGCCCCACATCGCCCTGGGGGGAAGAAGAGATGGGAGATGTAGGTCACCAGCTCAGAGCTGGTGGGCTCAGAGCTCAGCAGATGCTGTAGGACCCTGGGGATGGGAACCATGGCCATGGTGTAGGGCTGGCAGTGATGGGGGTGAGTCTCCTGTCCCCCCTTTCCAAGGGCACCTGAGCCAGGGTGGAGGCAGCTCTGTGGGGTTCGGAGGGCTGAGCTGGAGAGACCTGCCATTCCCTAAAACCAGCCAAGGCAGCANGTAGGTCACCAGCTCAGAGCTGGTGGGCTCAGAGCTCAGCAGATGCTGTAGGACCCTGGGGATGGGAACCATGGCCATGGTGTAGGGCTGGCAGTGATGGGGGTGAGTCTCCTGTCCCCCCTTTCCAAGGGCACCTGAGCCAGGGTGGAGGCAGCTCTGTGGGGTTCGAAGGGCTGAGCTGGGGAGACCTGCCATTCCCTCACCCTAAAACCAGCCAAGGCAGCCCAAGGGCATCTAAGGGCTCAGTGTTTGTCAGGCACCAGTGTGTGGTTGCCTTTACAGTGGGGAGAAACAGGTTCTCCTGGGGCAAACCCTCCCAGTTTCTCTCCATGGACCACAAAGAACATGACCAGCTCAGGCTCGGCCACCCCGTGCCTGGTTCCCCTCAGGTGCCACCCCCAGAGGAGGATTTCAGAGGTACCTTTTCTCCTTTGCGACCTTTCCGCCCTTTAGGACCAGTTTTTCCTGGCGACCCCTAAAATCCCAAAGAGAAGGAACCCCCTCCGTAAGGGTGCAGAGCCAAGGACGTCCCTTCCTGGGCTCCCTCCCCGCTCTCACCCTGGCGAGCCCAGGAGGACCCTTGAAGCTACAGTTTGATACAAGAAATGTATGAGTAGAACGGGCTCTTGCTGAATAACAGGAGAATGTCCATACTACCAGAGATGAGGAACAGAATAGCCCTTTAACAAATTACTAACACAAACCGCAAAGTTTCACAACTGATTCGCTGGCGTGATTTGAAGAACGTTTAGAATAAATTGTATTGTAAACTGCCCCTGAAGCCTGAGGATAAGGAAGAAGAACTGGACACATCTGCCCCTGAAGAGAAGTGGTACTTGACAGCTCAGCTTCCATGCTAAAGGTGAAGATGACGCCCTGAGGAAGACTGGGAGCCTTCATCCCAAAGACCACCCGAGGGGAGTTTGAGACCACTACCACTTTTTACTGCTCATGAGGAGAGGAGGCGTAGAGTGTGCTAATGAGTTTCCAGAGATGGAATGCATATGTATGAGAATTCTGGGAAATGTCAGGAATATGCATGTCATAGTATGAGTAAAGGAGCTTATGTGCCTAGGATCAGGGCGCATGTTAGGAGGAGCTCTCCCCTGTGCTGCCCGGCGCCGCAATAAAGAATGCCTGCTTAAGAACACTCAGTTGTTATTATCTTCGTTTCAGCCTTCGTTTGGGATTCTCTCCCCTCTCTGGAGCAGGCTGGGCAGAGTGAGGCCAGGAGGGTGTTTCAGTGGGAGGTGATGCCCGTGTGGGGCCTGCTCCAGAGAGAACCAGTACAGCTCCATCCCGCTCCTCACCGTTTGCCCCGTTCTTCCCAGCTTGCCCGACTCCCCCTTCGCACCCGCCAGGCCCTAGGAAGGAAAACAAAAATCAACCCAGCTCTGCACATTAACAGGCTCCAGGGTGATTCCCCCAAATCCTGGGCAGGGTGTCTGAGTGGCACAGAGCTGGGCCACCACACAAGCTGGAGGCAGAGCAGCGGGGCAGCAGCGGAGCCCACTCACCTCGGTGCCGCTCAGCCCTGTGGCTCCAGCTTCACCCGGTGGCCCGAGAAGACCCTGAGTCCGTTCGGGGACAAAACAGGAGCCTGGCATCAGCTCTGGGTCCCGCAGGGGATGGCAGGAGGGTGAGAACAGAGCTGGCTGCCTTGCCCCGGGGTCTGGACTGGGATTGTTCCCCCCAGGCACCTCCAGCGAGGCCACCCCATGGGGATGTCCCCTGCCCACGGCACTGAGAGGAGTTACCTGCCGGCCCGGCTCTCCCTTGGCACCCGTCACTCCTCTGACTCCTCCGCGGCCGGTGTAGCCCCGGGGCCCGAGGGCCCCCATCGGTCCCTGGGCACCCGCTGCGCCCTGGAGCACACAGACAGGGGCACCAGTTACAGCCCAGTCCAGCCCCATCTGGAGCAGGGTCCCAGCAGCTGCCCCCCTGAGGCGCTTCAACTACATCAAGCGACAGCTCTTGCTGCTTTGCAAATCCCCCTGCAGTTCATTTCAACCTCTCCCTGGACTTTATTCCGCATCCCAAGCTCTCCCAGCAAAGGCAATCGCCTGAGTTCGGGGGGTATCTCTCCCTGGCACTGCAACATGGGACAACTGGGACGCAAACGGGATCTATCCTGTGGCCGAGAGCAGGGCATGGAGAACCCCCCTGTGGCTCCGTATACGTCAAGACCACAGCCATAAATCCCATCCAGGGGCAGCACAGGGTGGGTCCTGGAGCCCTCTGACCTTACTGTGGACACTCATGGATTTGCTCTGCAAAAGCAGAAAAGGAGGAAGCGAAATGTCCTGGACCTGCCTCCGGCAGCCTCCAAGAGCCAGATGTTGACTGCACAACAGCACTTGAGTTCAGTTGCTGTCATTGCACCGTACCTGAGAGTGGTTCTTCTCACGCTTCATTTCCAAATGCCGTATAAACCAGGAGAACCACCTATATGGACATGCTTAACTCCCTTTGCGCTTAAGAATAAACGAAGGGAGGAAAAAACAACCCAGCCCCAGGCTTTTTAATAGCTGTAGTACGACACCTTTAATATATTTAAGAATATATTAACGTTTAAATAAAATTGAATATTAAATATGCACTAAGTAATGTATTTAATATTAAAATACCACCCTAGAGCTTTGGTTCTAGGGGAACCAAGGGAACGATGACTCAGTTATGAAGCCACCGGAGGTAGAGCAGGACCTGGGAAACTTGCCCAGCACTTGGGCTGGCAGAAGTTGCTTTGTGGTCACCTCCTTGGTGAGCCCCAGCCCCAGGCTCTGCTGCTCCATCACAAGGTGCCACCAAATCTCTTTCCCCGGGGAGTTTGGCAGGGCCAGGGCCGGTACTCACCACCAGACCGGGCTTGCCACCGTCTCCCTTGGTTCCATCATCTCCAGCGAGTCCCTGCGGTGATGGTGGGGGGTTAGAACAAGCCCGTCACCACCACGTGCTTCACGCTCAGGCCCTTGGCAGATGCTCTAAGCATCCTCTGCCTCGTACCACATTCAGCTGGCCAAGGCACAGGCTGCCCAGACAGCACCCGGGCACCACGTGGGAGTGAATGGGAGGAACTGGTCGGGTTTTTTGGGCTGGGGACATCTAAGTATCTCCTGGGAGTCAATGTCAAGATGTGAGGTGTGAAAAACTCTTCCTCACTCCCAAGCCCCCTGGTCTGGGCAGTTAAGGGGCAATAAATCCTTTGGCTTTGGCTTGTATAAGAAATATCGAAGCACTGGGGAAGCCTTTGGCAGCTCCAGGCTCTACAAGATCCCGGACATTGGTACCTCTAATCCTGTAGCTCCAGAGGGTCCGTCCATGCCTGGTGGCCCTGGATCTCCCTGGGGAAGAAGGGAAAACAGCCTCTGTCCCTGGAAAATCCCTTCCTTGCCTTGTTGACTTTAGATCTTGGGCAGCAAGGCAAGGAGTGACCCATGGCAGGTCCTCCAGGTCACCAGCCTGCCCAGCTCCTCAGGCAGCCCCACCACATCCCCCATCAGCCAGAGGCAGAAAGCAGAGCTTGGGAAAGACCAGGAAAAGGCATTTCACCCAGAGATGAAGGGCTGGAGCCATCACCCTGCCGTACCTTTGCTCCCTCGTGACCATCAAGCCCAGGAGGACCTCGGAGACCGGTCCCACCCTGTTCAGGGCACAAGCAAAGGAGCCCCATCGATTCAACCCTGCCCAGTGCTCCCAGTCACAATTATACCCCCTCCCTCAACCCCAGCCAGGTCTGTGACCAGCCAAAACAGGAGGAGGGACATGATCTGACTTACAAAGCGTCCTCTGGCTCCAGTAGCTCCTGCAGCTCCGGTGACACCCACCTGGCCCTGGGACACAGAGGGAGATGTGCTCAGCAGGGTCTCAGCCCAGCCGGGAGGCAGGAGGTTGGAGTCTGGTCAGAGGCAGCATAACCCGGAGTGTCCGGCAAGTCCAGACTGTCCTTTTGTGCCAACGAGTCCCAGTTTTGGAGTCATGCCCCTAAGGCGTGAAACTCCTTAATTCTGGAGATTGGCCAATTCTTAGTATTTTCTGTGGCTCCTGAGGCCCAAGGTTTCCCACCAGGGCTGAGCCCCACTCCTTGGTGCCCAGCACCCACCCTCCAGCATGCAGGGACACTGGGAGCCCGGTGGGCTGAGGCAGCCCCTCTCAGTACTTGCCAGCAAACCTTCCTGGCCCTTCGCTCCTTTAGGGCCTTTTTCTCCAATCTCCCCGGTAGCAGCTCCTGGGCCGGGCGCTCCAGGAAGGCCCCTGGGGCCAGCATCACCCTGCTCGGGGATGGAGACAGAGGTGTCACCACCGAGAAGAAAAAAGAATAGCGATTAAATGAGATTCTGCAAAGAATCAGAGACTGGTTTGGGTTGGAAGGGACCATTCAAGCTCATCCAGCCCAACCCCCCTGCAGGCAGCAGGGCCATCTGCTTTGAGCGGACCCTGGATCATGCCCAGCAACAGAAATCGTAGAATCATGGAACGGGTTGGGTTGAAAAGGACCTTTCAAGGTCCTCTAGTCCAATCCCCTGCAGGGAGCAGGGCCATCTGCAACTAGAGCAGGTTGCTCAGAGCCCCCAACAACCTCCCCTGCAATGGGGACAGGGATGGGGCAGCCACCACCTCTCGGGGCAACCTGGGCCAGGCTCTCATCACCCTCACTGGCAAAAATTTCTTCCTCCTCTCCAGTCTCAATCTCCCTTTTTCAGTTTAAACCCATCCCCCTTGTCCTGTCCCAGCAGGTCCTGCTCCAAAGTCTGTCCCCATCTTTCTGACGGGCCCTGTTAAGTACTGAAAGGCCACAAAAAGGTCTCCATGGAGCCTTTTCCTCTCCAGGCTGAACAATCCCATGGAGATCACGTTTTGTCCTCTCACTGGGTGCTGCAGACAGAACTTCACCCAAGGGTGCTCAGGAGAGGTGCTGATGCCAGGTTTGAGCCCTGCATCTCCTGCAGTCCTCAGCCATGGGGACAGCCCTGTCCTGCTCCTGTCCCTGCCATGGTTCAGCAGAGGCTGAGCAGGTAACGGGTGTTCCCGAGGTGCTGCAGAGAAGGGCAGCGTTATCTCCTCACCTTCTGTCCCTTTGGTCCTGGCTCACCCAGGTCTCCGGCATCTCCAGCATCACCCTGCCAGGAGAGGAAATATTGGGGCATCAGATGCAGTGGCTTTTCTCCAGCCCCACCCCAGGGTGGGTTAAAAGCTGAGCTCTGACTTCCATGGGTCTCCCCACCCTCCTCTGGTTGGGATTTTGGTGCTGGCTAAGAGATGCCCCCACAGCTTCACGTGCACCAGGAGGTCACTCCGAGGTGTGACCCAATCTAACTTCAAAGCAAGTGAGGACAAAATGCTGAGCGCAGCCAAGAAGCCCCTCGCCCAGCAAGGGGACCCCAAAGCATCACCCCCCTCCTTCCACAGGGCACCCCACGGGGCCTGCCTGTGGCACATTGCATGGGCAGTTGTCCAGAGCCAGAGCCAGTCCATGTGGTGGCCCAATTCTCCTGTCCCCATCCCCTGGCAGAGGACACCAGCAGGCAGCAGTGCCCGCCGGGATGACAGCCAGCACACGTACCTCCTTCCCTTGCTCCCCAGGCCTCCCCACTGGCCCCTCTGGCCCGTCATTCCCTGGCTCCCCGGGGTCCCCTCCAATGCCTGGAGCTCCGCGGGATCCTGTCTCTCCCTGGACAGGATGAAGATGACCAGGATTATTCTGGGTTGACTTTGCCAGGCTCTGCCCTCCATTTCTCACCGCGCAGCCACTCCATTGTTCCTTGTGCTTTGGGGGGACCCTGGATCATGCCCAGCAACAGAAATCATAGAATCATGGAATGGGTTGGGTTGAAAAGGACCTTTCAAGCTCCTCTAGTCCTACCCCCTGCAGGGAGCAGGGCCATCTGCAACTAGAGCAGGTTGCTCAGAGTCAGCTTAACCTGCAATTGTTCCAGGGATGGGGCAGCGACCACCTCTCGGGGCAACCTGGGCAAGGCTCTCACCACCCTCAACATCAAAAATCCCTTCCTTCTCTCCAGTCTAAATCTCCCTCTTTTAATTTAAAACCACCCCCTCCTGTCCTGTCCCCACAAGCCAGGCACAAGCCCACTGGGGGTGGCTTTCAAACAGCGTGGGTTCAGGTGTGTGGGTGCAGGTGCCTGGCAGCCCCTGCGGCAGTGGGACCTGGAGAGCCCAGCACCACCAGCGAGATCACCCCAGCACCAGTGGGAACTGACCTGCTGCCCTTTGAGCCCCGGCTGACCTTCTGCTCCTGGCCGTCCTGGTTGTCCCTGGGGAAGAAACACAGCCCCCAGCCCCAGCACAGCTCCTTTACCCCACGTCCCACGCTCAGCTAACGCAGCCACCGAGCTTTCTGGTTTGGCTGAGGATCAGCCTCCTCCTCCTCCTCCCTTCATCTCCCGTCCATGAAGGTTGGGGAGGGGGAGGCTGGAGTAGCTCCCACAAGGCCAGGCCAGGGTTCCCCAGCTGACGTACCTGCTCACCGTCCAGCCCGCTGACACCACACTCCCCGGGGTCTCCCACATCCCCCTGCCGGAGGACACACAGACATCAGGACAGGCAGCTGTGGTGGCCCCTCCATGCCAAGTCCCCCCTGCTGCCCCAGCCTCTGCAGGAAGCCTTGCAAGGCTCTGCTCCCACCTTGCGCCAGCCGTGTTAATCCCCACCCCACTGGGCAAAGCCAGTGGCCAAACTGGGAGGAGTCCTTGCCCTTAGAATCATAGAATATTTAAGGCTGGAAAAGACCTCTGAGATCATCGAGTCCAGCCTATGACCTACCACCACTCAGCTAAACCCTGCCACTAAGTGTGGCATCGCGTCTGGCCTTAAACACCTCCAGGGACGGTGACTCCACCACCTCCCTGGGCAGCCCATTCTAGGGTTTTATCCCCCTTTCTGTGAGGACGAGCCTCCGAATGTCCAACCTAACCCCCCCCCGGAGCAGCTTCAGGCTGTGCCCTCTCGTCCTGTCATAAATCACCTAAGAGAAAAGCCCATCCCCCTCCTGTCTACACCTTCCCTTCAGGGTTCCTCCCTCCTTAGGGGAGGAACCCCCACTTTGGGCAAGCAGAGCGAACCCAAGGCTCTGCCCACCTGGGTAGCTCCTGACTCATCTGGTCAGCAAGAGGAACCAAACCACCTTCTCTGTCCTTACCTTCTCTCCTCTCATCCCCGAAGGCCCTGCGGGTCCACTTAGACCTTCCCGGCCCTGAAAATAAACAACCCACATCAGCAGCAAGGCTTTGCCTTAACTCAGGAGGCTGGCGCAGCTCCTGAGCGTGGGTGGCAGAGGTTGGGATGCTCCAGCACACCATATGCCCATGGAGAGAGAAATCACTCGCCAGCTTCTCAAGACCCCTTGCCCCAGCTTCCCTTCTCCTTCCCTTCATGCAGGGGCTTTAGGGAGCTCCCCCAAAGTGTTGCATCAGCAAAATTCTTGCACCTTGTCCTACCAGCTCTGCTGGGCATCGATCGAAGAAGGAGCCCCATCTGCACTCACCGGGTACCCAGGCAGCCCAGCAGCACCAGCCATTCCAGGAGCTCCTGTTTCTCCTTCCAGGCCAGGCTTCCCAGGGACACCGTCCGGTCCCCGCATGCCAGGAACACCCTGCAAGGCCAAGAGGGAGGATAATGCCAGTGGGAGCCCCATGCCTGAAGCAGTTGGGCCACCATGGGGTGTGCAAGGTACCACCTGTAGCTGGTGGGTACCGGTGCCTCATCACTGTGGATGCACGAGGGCATGGCTGTCCCCACGTCACCACCCAGCTACCCATGCAGGGTTTGGGTCATTCTCTGCCCCGTGACCAGCCCAGGGATAAAGATGCCTCCAGTGTGGGCACCCACCTTTCATCCCATCAGACATCACCCAACTTCAGCCCACCAAGCCAGCTTACCGGCAGCCCTGGAAGCCCTCGAGGACCTGGGTCTCCTGCTCTGCCCTGAAACAAGAAGGATCCTCACCAGCGTGACCATGGCAAGGAGGCACAGGGGACCCCGAGCAGGGTGAGGCTTTGCTCGGACAATCCCCGTGTGCTGAGGCCACCTCAGCGCTGTCTCTGCAGCATCAGGACAAAACCCAGCCAGCAATGAGAAGGACTGAGGTCCTGCCAAGGGGTCTGAGATCCCTGCTGTTAAAGCTACAGGTAGCACATGATGTATATATTGTGGAGTATTGCACACACACAGGGACCATGGCAGAGGGAGCGGAGCAAGCCAGGCACACGGGGAGCTTAGTGAGTCCTACCTGGGAGCCGGGAGCGCCTCGGGGACCAGGGGGACCTGGCAGGGCCTGGGGGAGAAGGCAGCCATCAGAGCCTCACCCCCCAGCCCCTACTGCTCCCCTCTCCCCAGCTTAGTCCCTTGAAGATTTCCCATTTTCCCGTACCCAGCCCAGCACAGGTGACTCGGATGTGTTCAAGAATCATAGAATCATAGAATAATTAAGGCTTGAAAAGACCTCTTAGATCAAGTCCAGCCTAAGAGATCATCGAGTCCAGCCTATGAAGAGATTGGATGATGTACTCAGGGACAAGATTTAGATGGTTAGATGATGAGATGGTATTGGGTAAGAGGTTGGTTATAGATTAGGTAATAGGTTACAGGTTGGACTTGATGATCTCTACGATCGCTTCCAACCTTGCTAATTCTGTGATTCTGTGATTTGCTCAGTGCTGCTCTGGAGGAGCCGGAGCTGCTCAGGGCAGCAGCAAACAGCGCTCACCTTGGGACCAGCTTTTCCTGGAAATCCTGGTGGGCCTTGGGCGCCTGTTTCTCCCTGTTAGGAGGCAAGAAAGATTTCCTTTCCCCCCATGTTTTACTGAAGTAACCTCTTAAGGAAAAAAAAAAGCCCAAACACCAGAAACATCTGGTTGGTATCTTGTAGCAAGCCACAGGAGCAGATGAAGTGCTGCAGAACCACCGGTTCACCCAGCATGGCAGCCACAGCATCCCAACATGGTGGGGGCTGGAAGGACCTTCTGGAGCTCCTGTGGTGCCCCCCCCCTGCTCCAGCAGGGTCACCCCGAGCAGGGGGCCCAGCATCGCAGTGTCCAGGCGCGCTTGGAATCTCTGCACACAAGGAGACTCCACACCCTCTCTGGGCAGCCTGGGCCAGGCTCCAACCCCCTCACACCAAAGATGTTTTCCCTCAGGGGCCAGCTCCAGCCATTCTCCTCCTCCCACCCCTGCAACCTTCCTGGGACAGCTGATGGAGACCGTTTGCAGACACCACCCAAACCCATCCATCCACCAGCCCAACCCCAAAATGTTTCCAAAGCCAGGACCCCCACCCAGCCCATTCCCTCACTGCTGTGTTGGGTTTCCCAGCCTTACCTTGTCCCCCCTGCGCCCTGGCCTCCCGCGGTCACCAGCTGGTCCTGGGTAGCCCTGGGGAGAGCACAGCGTTAGGAGACAACTGGGGCATCTCCAGGGTTTTGGGAGAAAGACCCCGGGCACTGCAGAGCCCTGGCAGGACGGTGAGTGCCTGGTTGGAGGCAGCGCTGCTCCAGCGACCCCCTGGCCCCGGCTGCTGCCCAGGGCAGGCAGGACTGTCACTTACATAGGTGCCAACAGGTCCCTGTGGTCCCTCCAAGCCAGGCTTCCCAGGCAGCCCCTGCCAGGTAAGATGAAGACATTAATGAAGCTCTGGCATGCAGGCAGGCATCTCCCCACCCTTGATGTCCATGTCTGAACCTACAGGATCTCTCCAAGGCTCCTCATGACAGCCAAGAGCTCCTCAGGGCTGTTCACCACCATCACTGTTCCAACCAGCCCCCCCGGCATGCCCATGGTCCCCTCCAAGCCCCAGCTCTCACCTTTGGGCCCAGGCAACCTGGGTCTCCATCAGGTCCAGGTTTCCCCAGAGAACCCTTTGGAAATATGTGGGGAGGAGGTGTCAGTCAACAGGCTGGGATGAGACAAGCCCCCCTGAGCCACCGCTGCCGCCTCTGTGCTCACGGACAAGTTTCAGCTGGTCGAAACCACGTCACTGGGGACAAACTGCCACCATGGCCCATCCTGGTGGCTCCTGCACAGCAGCACCCCATGGCTGGCCCTCCAGGGAAGGTGGTGGTACTTGGTCTCAGGGTCATCACCAAGCCCAGCTAAGAGCAGACTCTCAAGGAGGAGCTCTTCCAGCTGCAGGAGCTGCTCTGAGGCTCCATCCAGGCAGGCAAGGACACGGGACTGTCCTCCCTAAGCCTGTACCACCCATTTCCACCCAGGATGGAGCAAATGCTTTGACCCTGTCCCAGGACCATGCTGCTATTCAGCCACCCACGTGTGAAGGGTTTCCACAAGCTGCTGTACCCCACAGGGACCCCACGAGGCAGGGGAAGCTACAAAGCCCCTCGGGGAGGCTGAGTCCCTGCAGAAATTGTTCTGCCCTTCCCCAGCTCCACCTAATTCTGGTACTGAGGCATTTTATGCCTTTTATTACGAAAAGACTGAGGTCCTACAGATGCTCTGATCCCCCAGCAGTTTCCGAGGTCAGAAAGTCCCATATCCCCCCCCACCAGTGGCACCAGCCCTGCCGACTTCCCACCTAGAGAGAGAAAATGCAGAGTTCACGCAGAAGGAACATTTGGGTTTTTCCTTACTATCGATCCAGGAGGTCCTGCGTGGCCACGGCCCCCGTGAAAGCCGACAAAGCCCTGGAGGAAAAGGCAGAAGAGGAGCGATGGAGGGGAGGCAGGAGCAGGAGGGATGGAGAGGTTCTCCCCAACCCCGGGACCAACTCAGACTGGAGTGCAGCGCCTGGGGCCAGGCACAGCCGAGCAGCTCAGCCTGTGGAAGGCACCCTCAGTGTTTTCCACTTCAAACCGGCTCCTGGATTCCTCGCTCTGATGCCCTGGGCTGTGCACGCACACACGCAGACACACACACACAGACACACACACACACACGCCCACCCCACGCTGCTCCCAGGCAGCACCGAGCGGTGCTAGCAGCAAACTCACAGGAGCGTCTCCTTGACCCAGAACAGAACATTTTTCATGTTTGGTTTGGGGGAAAGTGCCAGCTGACTATTTATCTATTTATGCATGTAGGTTTCTTCTGCATTTCAGAGCAAAGATAAACCAATATTAGCAGTGCTGCCAAAGGGAAGGCGTGCCGCCAGCTCAGGTCTTGCTGCTGGATCCGGTTTGGATATGAGAGTCAGGGATGAGAAAGTATGTTGTAATCCCAGACTGGTTTGGGTGGGAAGGAACCTTGCAAGCTCATCAAGTCCAACCCCCTGCAGGGAGCAGGGCCATCTGCAACTAGAGCAGGTTGCTCAGAGCCCCCAACAACCTCCCCTGCAATGGGGACAGGGACGGGGCAGTGACCCCCTCTCGGGGCAACCTGGGCCTGGCTCTAACCACCCTCAGCATAAAAAAATCCCCTTCCTTCTCTCCAGTCTAAATCTCCCTCCTTCAGTTTGAAAACTTTTTCAAACTCTTTCCAACTGGTCTGGTTCCACCGGGGCCTCCCACCACCAGTGCCCCATCTCAGGGACACATTTTTGAGGCACATCCCTAGAGGGAGATTGCTGAGCAGAGTGGACGAAGGGCAGAAAGCAGACAGCCGTGCTGCTCTACTCACCACTGGTCCCCTCCTGCCTGGGCTACCCATGGTCCCTGGGAGACCCTGCAGGACAAGGCAGGTGATGATGAGGATGGGGCAGCAGAGGTAGCCTCTCCCAGTCCCACCATGCCAGCCCCAAGCCAGCTGATGCACATCATGGCAAGGTCTAACATGCTGGCAAGGTCTTGACTTGCATGGCCGTGAGGATGGTGGCGTTGGGAAGTCCACCCTCATTGCGCTCAGCCCGTCTCGACACAACCCACCGCCCCAGCCCTCACCCACAGTCAAGTACAGAGCGTAGGATGGGAACCTGTGTACCAGGCTTTCCTTCTGCGCCAGCAGCTCCCGGGATGCCCCGTGAACCCTGAAAGGAGAGCATCATCTCAGGAAAGCAGAGTCTGGTGGGCGGGTGCCCACATCAAGGGCTCACCCAGCTCCAGGGCCTCCCTCCAGTATTAAAAGTTCCCCATGGTCCCCGAGGTGCTCATCTGGTCTGTATTGAGCCGTGGGTTCGTTAGCACATGGATCATCCCTGTGCAACTCCCGCAGCTCCTCCCTGCTCCATCCCACCTTTGGATGCCATCGCTGGGAAATAACATGAGTGTAGGAGGAAACGCGTTCCTACTGTGAGCACCTCGACCATGTATTTTTCCTTCTTTGCCCCAGTTATTTATTCCTGGCTCCTTCATCATGCACGACTCTGCATAACTGTTTTCTTAAAAAGTTATTTCCTGAATTTTCTATGCTCGGGGTTAGGAGGGAAGCGGCGGCGCCGGGCAGGTGCTTTGTCAAAACACTTCATGCAAAGCCTGAGCTGCTGGTCCCCAGTTCATCCTGGGCAAATTCCCAAGCAGAGACGGACCCTCCAATCCAGCCGCATCCTGGGATGCTGCTCCCCAAGAACGGGTTTCCCTGTCCCAGCGCTGACGGCACCAGCACAGGGGAAAGGGACAGGGACAGGGGTCACCTGCTACTTACGGGCAGCCCGGGGACTCCGACCAGCCCACGCTGACCCACGCGGCCCTGGAAAACAGCAAGCGATAAGAAAAGCATCCTTCAGACATTAATAGAGCTGTGGATTGGGAGGCAAAGCTGGTGCCCAA
>WEIS01032159.1:0-20807 GCA_013389965.1 Todus mexicanus | reverse complement strand
CTTCCAACCCAAATGATTCTAGGCTTCTATGTTAGCGGTCTTTTCTGCTGTCACTTATTTCAAAAGTAAAATTGGGTAGAAAATATTGCAAAGATCAGGAGGGTACCTTCTTTCTTCCCATGGCACTGATATAGATAAAACCTCTAGTACCGACCCAGCCTTAATCTGCTCATCCAAGGCTAAGGATTCAATTATTGGTAATTAAAGTGAGGGGGCTGGCTCTGTGTCTTGAACGCTCTCCAAGGAATGGATTCCCTCTCCGAAATTTGACCTTTTCTTGCCTTCTGCAGCCCTTTGACTGCTGAATGGAAGAGGGTAAGGCACAGGAGCTGTGTGGCAGTGAGGAATGCCAGTCTTTTTGCTCGATCCAGGTCCCAACTGTCATGTATGGTCTTAGTAGCAGTAAGCCAGACTCAGAGAGAGAATCATAGAATCATCAAGGTTGGAAAAGACCTCCAGGATCATCAAGTCCAACCTTCTACCTAACACTTCCGTAGTCACTAGACCATGCTCTGAATGCCACATCTACTCACTTTTTGAATATCTCCAGGGATGGTGACTCCACCACCTCCCTGGGCAGGCCGTTTCGAAGTTTAAGTACTCTTTCACTAATGAAATTTTTCCTAATAGCTAATCTGAATTTCCCCCGGTGTGTGCAACTTGTGGCCATTTCCTCTTGTCCTGTCATTAGTTACGAGGGAGAAGAGGCCAGTACCGCATCTCTACAACCTCCTTTCAGGTAGTTGTGGAGAGCAATAAGGTCACCTCTCAGCCTCCTCTTCTCTAGACTGAACAAGCCCAATTCCCTCAGCCTCTTCTCATAACACATGTTCTCCAATCCCCTAACCAGTTTTGTTGCCCTTCTCTGTACCCTCTCCAGAACCTCTATGTCTTTCTTATACCATGGTGCCCTAAACTGGACACAGTATTCCAGGTGTGGTCTTACCAGTGCTGAGTACAGGGGCATGATCACCTTCCTACTGCTGCTGGCCACATTATTTCTGATACAGGACAGGACGCTGTTGGCCCTCCTGGCCACCTGGGCACAGTGTTGGCTCATATTCAGCCAGCAAGAGCTATAACACAGAATCTTGTTGGATTCAGATTGTCAAGAACTCCATTTTTATTGTATCTCAAGACCTGTACAGCCTAGAAGGAGCTGCCCACTTAGCCCGCACTAAGACATTTTTGTCTACAGCAAGTGTATATATTTGAAAGGAGAAAAATAAATTAATCTCTCCTCTGGAACCAAGACCTGCCAGTCCCATCCTTCTTGAATAGCATAGGTTCAGGAGGAAAAGCCTCTGTGGTTTTGGAGGATGAAGAAGGGCATAGGTTAGAAGCTGCTTAGACCCTCACAGCAATGAGTGTTTGTCCAGATGTGAATTAGGCAAAAAGCGGATGAGCCTGCTAGGATGACATGAGTGATAAATGGTCCATAATGATACTCCTGTTGCTGCTGGCCAAATTGACACCTCTCCTTCAAATCTTATTTGGAAAAATGGTAGATTTATGCCTAGAGAAGTCTTTTGCTGAGCTGGTAACGTTGGAGGTCACTCTAAGTCGGCACAAATGAAGGACTGGTTACCACTTTTCCTGCTCAGCCTTTTTGGAGAGATTCTTCCAGAGGAATCAGGTTGTCTTTCAGGATTTCCACGTGAACCTGCCACTCCTCAGAGTGCTCCATGCATGCTTCAAATTGGCTTTGATTTCACACACACATCCCAACTCCTCTTGCACAGAAGCTTCTGAAGGGGTCTTTATGATCTTGATTTGTCTTGTAACGTGGAAACTGTGCTTTGGAATTTCAATTAGTCTTGGAGATCTGGGTTCAGCTTTTTATTTTTTTTTTTCCTGAATTAAAAGTGTCATGAAATATATAAATACCCTAATTTCTCATTCCATTAGAACTATCAGCAACCCCTTAAAGTAAATGGCAAATTATCGTTAATTCCTTTGGAATTCACTGATAAAACATTTATCATAATGAATTCCTGTAGAGAAAAAGGAGAGAGTCCTGACACAAACCCAGCCAGTGGAGGAGGCTGCTCCATCTCGTGGCAGCGTGGGTCTAGTCATTTGGAGGGCACTTCTGAATGCATGAGCCAGGTGAGGTTTCCCTCCAGTTTAAACCTATGGAGTATCACCTTCCGTCGAAGTGCGCGCGCATGTGCACTTGGTTGGTGTTGGAAAGTGGACTTAGTGTTTGTATTTGCTGCTGAGCATTTTCACATTACTGTGGCTCCTGACACGAATAAACATGTTGCCTGAAGCCAGCTCTGAATCCAGCTCCTCTAGCATGTGGGCGGCCGTTCACCACACAATGATTGGCTTGGCTGGTATTTCCTGGCCAGTCTAAAGACTGGATTTAGACTACCATATTATTCAGATTTATTTGCTCTATTTCTTGGAGAAAATTTTAAGACCAAGTTCAAAATTCACAGTGTGAGGCAAAAAAAATTTTGCCCACAACAGAACTTCCAGAAAAGCAATTTTGCAGGCCAGGAAAAAGTAAGTGTCAGCACTGGTAGTCACGTGCTCACTTGTCTTCCTTGCAGAGATGCATTATGCACTGTTTTCTAAAATGGTAAATGTTCTTTCTGGTTCACCATGGGAAACAATACTAATATGCATCACAGGGCGTGCGAAAAAATGTGCAGCACTATTGTTGCCTTTGATTTGTCTTCCATTTATATCAGCTCTCAGTAAGAATTACACAAAGACAGAACTGCAGATTTTCTTCTAAACGTTTTCACATTTCATCCTTTGTTTGGTTCTTAAATTCTAAGGTCTAACTAGGACGTTACATCAGAGACAGGAATTTACATTTAGATAACATATTTCAGAGAATACTAATAACCATAATCCTCTCTTCTCCAAGCAGCTCCAGAGTACTTCTCAATTGACCTCAGATTTGTAAAACAGGAATCTGGCTTACTTGTTTTAAGTGGAACATTTCTTTATCTTTCTCCAGGAATCTAACATTTAGGGTATTTCCGGTTGTTTGTTTTTGTTTCGTTTGGTGGGGTTTTTTGTGTTTTGGTTTAGTTTGGTTTGGGTTTTTTTGGTGGTGGTTTTGGTTTGTGTTTTTTGGGTTTTTTTTTTTTGTTTTGTTTTGTTTTTGTTGGGGGTGTGTGTGTTTTCCTTTGTCTTTCTGCTTCCCACCTGCCTGCGTTTTCTTGATTTTAGCAGGTCTCACTCCCTGTGCTGCCCCTGACTTAGCTGTGGAAATGGTTCCAGTTTGTAGACTGGGAAAAAGCCTGGGAAAAGACCCTGAGCATAGTGAGGGAGTGTGATAACTACAAGGGGAAGGCCACTTTGTTTCTTGTGAGTTACCTAAAAAATAGGTAGCAGACACCCCAAAAACCAGATTGCAGGACACTTAGGTGAGATAGATTTTCTTCTTCAGGACTCTACACAAGGACTCACTAGTTGTGAGCAAGCAAAATGCCAGTAACGTACATTAGAGCCACACCAAATCATTCCAGAGAAGTCCTCAGTCAATTTCATCAACTCTGACATCTACCAAAGCTGACACTCTGGTGCAGTGATCTACCAGATCTGCGGCTTAGTCTAGGTGGAGGGGCAAGTACTGGGGGCTTTTTTGTCTCCCAAGCAGCTTTATTTCTAATAACACTTTCCCTTATATGAGCTTGTTCTCACTGTTTGAAAAAGTCCATCCTGCTATAATTGGTCACTAGCAATTTTATAAGCAGGAGAAGGGGTCAGAAATTTACTCTAGGTTTCACACATATCAGAGACCTACTCATATAGCAAGTTAGACCAAGGCTGGTTTATGACTAGACCATAACTGTTACACCGGGCAAAATCCGGAGAAACTAATTTGGAAAACCAAGGTACATTTTTTCCTCAACCATCTTGCCTTTGCTGCAAATTATTGAAGATTCCTCAAAGTCCTATTATATCTCAAGGCACCAAATAGAAACTGGAGGTCAGAAATGCAAATCAAATAATACAGAGTCTGAACAAAAGTCTTTAAGAAGAAAAAAGAGGGGGGGAAGGAAACTTTCTGGTTTACCTCATTATGTTTCTTATCAGAGAATACGCTTTCAAGAAAACCAGCATTTTTCCCTGTAGCACTTCAAAAGCTCCAAGTGCCCAGCAGCTCCAGCTAGCGTCAAAGGCTCTCACTTCGTAGGGTGTTTGGGATAGGCTCCACCTTTTTGAAAATCAGGACACTTATTTGGGATCTTAAACACAGACTTCAAAATTCAGTACCAATTCTCACTGCATCGAGGATGACATCCGCGTTTAGAAAGTTCAATGACATTTTAACTAACAATACGGCTTTGGCCTTCTTTTCCCTACAACAGAATTTACAGAACTGCTAATAATTCAGGTGTGCATTATGAAAACTGTTGGACTCTTGAGTCTATCAAGATAACTACAAATTTTACTTGAAGCTATTGAGGAAGTCTATAACATTTCCCCAAATCCTCTTAATAATTGATGGCTAACGCGGGGTCCTTACAATGAAGTGTCCTGAAGGTCAGCCAGAATCCAGCAGCCAGTGCTGGGGTATACTCAGAAACGCCACATGCCATACAAAATACTGAAACTCAGTGTGGTATGCTGCCGCACTTAGTCCTTCCCATAATGCCACCCGCCTGCCATGGGGTGCCAGAAAACTTTAGACTTATACTTGGGATCTCAGCACCAAAGTCTAGACCTCTGCTAATTAAGTGAGAAGAGAATAATTGTATTAGCAGTTGATAGCAGCAGACTTTTGTCCTGCTAAAGGAGGATGACATGCACCCATTAAAAGCATTTTCTCAAGCTAAACTCCTTGAGATTGCTGGATTTGGACCACATTTTATGATTTATTCATAATGAAGAGCTTCTTAGCTCATGAACTTGCAGATGCCCAAAGCTTAAGCTTTTTCTTTATGCAGCTTTCAACTATTCTGGGCTTATTAGAAAAAAAAAAAAAAAAGGAAAAAGAAATTGATACAGTGGTTCCATCCTTGGGTCAACCAGCAGCAACATCTCCCCTCTTCTTCTCCTCTCGAGTTGTATGTACTGGAGGACAACACAGAGCTTTTGCCAGCACGTAGCACGAGGGTCAGAATTTGAGCCTACGGATGTACACTGTTTCTCATGTTCCAGGTCTGCAAGAATTTGTATGCTGCTGTAAGGATTGCCACTGCCCACAGCCTCCACAAATGCCTCGGTGTCTGTTACTTTCATGGGAACTACTGAAGCTTTAAAAGAATGCAAAAAGTGCTAATCCGCTGGCGTAAGTGACTTTAGCCTTTACAGATGTTTTTACAGAGTCACAGATAAAACAGAAGGATTCAGCCATAAAGGATTAGAAGTGGTGCCACCTAGAATTAATTAACTGGCCTTGAATCATGGTTTTGTTTAGTCTTGTCAACAGCAAATTTCACAATCTTGAAAACAAGGTTTGTTGAGTTTTCTTAAATATACATATGTATCTTGATTTCCTGAGTAGATTTAAAGGTCTAGACAATTCATGTTATATTGTTTTATAGTTTCCATTTTTTACTACACTTCAGTGCACTAAAAACCATCAATTTGAGCCTGAGGAGACTCAAAAAGCTTCTTTTCACAACTGTGCACTGGATGTTTCTTATGTATATAATGAAGGCAAGGAAATAAAATAAATACCTTGCATGGCTCTTTTCACATAGAATCTATTTTAAATACTACAGTTTCCAAAAGGGACGGAAATTTTCTATTTTTACATAGAAAATAAGTGGTCTTTGCCTAAAGAGCTCATAGTTCACAGCAAATCCAGATAAATAACTTGCCTATTTAGCTACCCTCTTACTCTGATCTAAGTGCCTAAAAGAGGTCATTACATGAGATGTGCTTTAAGTTAAAAGTATGTGGCCCTTCAGTTATCAGATGCAGAGACTGTTGGGGGTGGCAGGGGAGAAAAAAGCCTTGTGCCTTAATGGGATTTTCATTTTACACTTAATTTCTGTGTCAACAGCAAGCACTGAATTAAAATTTTATGAAGGTCCTAAGCACGGGGTAGAATGGATCCTGAGCCTGCTGTAACTTGGGAGTATTGGGCAAAAAGAAAAATTGGTTTGACTAAGTATTGTGCTCTGTAAGTTGATGAGGAATTTGTATGGCAGAAGCTAATGTGCATTTACACATGGTCTCCACAGTTTTCAGATTTGTTCAAGGAACACAGCCTTGCAAAAATGCAACAGCTGAATATAACAAAACCTTACTTAAGCCTCAGACATATTCCAACACAGGGAAGGAGGAGGAGAGGGTAAGTGTCCATATCACGCCACATTGTGCAGCACCTCGCAGAAGTTTTGGCTGCTTTGCCTCCTTCCATCAATACTTGTGAAACTGCCTACCTCAGGCTGGAAACTGTCCAGGCAGCTGCCAGCAGAGACCAACCCCGCGCCAAAGCCACCACAGCTACTGCATCCTGCCAGCAGCACGTGGTCCTGTGTCCTGGTTTGGGTTAGGACAGAACAATTCTGTTCAGTGATTTTTACTTTTCAACTAAGTCTCTTCTAACTAACTACACTGTCTGGAAGTTAGCAGTACATGTTTGCAGACAGTGCCTGCTTCTAGCAGTGATAACATTCCATGTTTAGAGTGACCAAGGTCACTGCTAGATCTTGTGTACCACACTGGTGGGTGCAGAAAGTAAGGGCTGCACCTGCAGGGAGGAATGGACAGGACAGGTGACCCTAAACTGGTCAATGAGGTATTTCATTTCATATATGTCATATTCGGTATAAAGCCAAGGGCTCACAAGGGTCTCTCTCATCTCGGACTTTTGGGTCCAGCACCCACAGTTCTGTTGCTCTCTTGGTTCTGGTTTTGGCTTTTAGCCTTCGGCTCCAGCTTCAATCTCGCTTCGGTTCCAACCTGTGACCTTTGGCTTCAGCTTCTTGCTCATGTCCCGTGCATTCCTGAATCCAGCTCCCGATTCCCGTCTGCCTCTGGGCACAGCCTGGGACTGTTCCACAGCATCAATGGTGATGGTGAAGTATTTACCATGAGGGGGATTTGGTTCGATCCTTCTATATGTCTGTACATATTCCATTTCAATATTATTTTCATTTTCATTAAAGCTGTTCTAGTTTCCTTTTCTAATCGATAGTCTCTCTCCCATATTCCCTTTCTCTTCCCCTTGGGGTGGGGAGGGGGGTTAACAAAGAGTGTCTGTTGCAGGTTTAGGGCTGCCCTGACCCCAAACCGTGACATCCTGCTGCACAGGGAACCCACTGGAAAGGCACATGTGGAATTGATAAAAATATTTCTAACAAAACCTTCTCCTGAATCAAATTACTTTTTTTCTTCCTTTTAAAAGAACAGATAGCTTTATGGGAAATGTCATGGTTTCCACAAGACATACAAAGGTAGCCTGCGAAGCCCAAGTTTTCCAGACAAATGTTGCTGGCTCATGACAAAACTATGAACTGAAACGCTCAGATTTCTGTGTAAAATTTATTTTTGGAAAAGGCAAAACCCCTCCCACATTTAAAAGTAAATGGGTATTTTTTGATTTTGCAAACAATTTTCATAGAGGGAGGAACAAGAGGGAAGTGGTTCTGACTAGCTAGGAGGAAGCACCTATGAGTGTGTGCATTGGTCACTCATGAAACAAGTATTTCTGGCAGAGCTAAGCAAGCTATTTGTTAACTAGCAGGAGCTGGAGGAAGCTTGCTGGTCACAGATGATACACTTGTAAGACAGCAGTACAACTGTGTTGGAAATCCATGAAATGTATGCTCCAAGTAGACTGAGAAGCATGCAAAGCCATGAAATTTAGGCTGTGCTCCTCAGGTAGAAACAAATGCGTATGGCATCTTGTATATTACTACCAGCTCAAGTTTAGGAACGTGGCTGTATTGCAGTAATGATTAATTATGATAGTAACAATAATAATGGTTAAGAAGATCCTGCTTATCCTTCTGAATGTTCCCTGTCAGCAAAATTCTTCATTAATACAGCAGTAATTCATAAACCCAAGAGATGACTTAATAGCATATCAATTATGGTACAATAGAAAGGATAATGAAAACAGACCCTAATTAAAGCTCGCCAAGTTCAGTTTACCAACTCTTCACTCTGATGGCACATTTGCTACAGCAAGCTTGAAAGTTCAGATGCATTTTGTTTCTGTCTGTCCTCAGGTTTACTAACTCTGAATTACTGCAGCTCCTCCTGCAGCCCAAACACAAAAGAACTCTGCAAATAGCTGAAAGAAACGATAAGGACTCCAGGTGACACTGATCACATATTACACACAGAGTTACCTTCCCCAGGGTTAGCCCATATAGCGGTGTTTTGTGACATTCACCATTAAGGTTCAGTCCTTGGAGTGCTGTCATGTCATGTGCAGCCAGCTCTTGGATGATAGAGCAGAGCTTATAACCAAAGGCCATCCCTCCCGAGGGAAGTGCAGAAGTGATTTCAATATCAGGCCTTGGGAAAGGCAGTTTTCTATCCTTAGCTGGTTCTGTTTCCAACAGTTTTTCAAGGGCTGCTAGTGGGCCAATCAGTTTAAGGGCATGATGCTTTATAGCAACAAAACTATGAAGTCTCCGTAAACTAGAACCTGGAGAAATGTGGAAAAATAGATGTTTTCTTGCCAAAACAATATTCCTGGTGATATATAGCGTTGGATCAAAGACAAAGTATTTTGTAGAAACAGGATTTGGACAAACCTCATCAAGAAGGCTTTGGGGGCTGCTGGGTGGTAGCCCCTCTGGTGTCCTTGGCCACCCTGGCTGAGCACCATCCTCCTGTCCTTTCCTCCAGCTTCTGTATGGACATGTCTCCCTGGCTCTGATTTATTTGCTGTGTAAGGATACACACAACCAGTAACAACAGGGCTGCTCAGTGAGTGATCAGAAAGCCTCTGCTGCTCCCAGAAACTCCTCCTCAGCAAGTCCCCAGCAGTATTGCAGCGAAAGGACAAGTGAGATGGTAATTGTGAAGTGTGCCCAGCAATTTGTACCTGCTGCAGTTGTTCTCAAAGGGAACACTCACTCCCTCATTTCCAAAGCCTGCAGCTTTGCCTGACTATTTCAAGCTCTCAAATAGGACAGGGATACAGTAAAGCGTGGAGCAGCTTCAAATGGTGCAATTTCATTCTGCATATGCATCCTTTGTCTTTGTGCAAAGACTGTTCCACCTCACAGTCAATTAAGAGAGGGTGCAAAATACCAGAGAAATGCCATTTCCTAGCAATTCTGATAAACAGAGTATATAACTAACTACTTGAAAAGCAGACTTGGAAATGCTACTGGCTTGCTTCATTCTGAGCACATTCCCAGGAAGAATGTCACATCACATAACTCATTTGTTATCTTTACACAGAGGAGCTCCACTAAGCACCAGCCATCATAAAAATACTAACATTCCTCTCTGTGGAAAAAAATATAAAAGAAAAACATAGCGTCTCTCCTAAAAAAGAAAAAAAAAAAAAGAAAGGAAAAAAGAAAGAAAAAAGAAGACAGCACTTCAAAGATAATCACACAATCTGTAAATAGTAATATCAATACGCTGGGGAGCTGTACTCCTCTTTGTTTGACAACAGCCTGAATTACTCAAATGGACGTAGTAACATTACAGGCCCTTCCCGTGACACAGAACTACATTGTGCATTTAGACACACTCTCTGCATTTTATTTCCCTTGGTGGCTTAAAAAATACCAAGAATTGAAATAGCATAAGAACAGCATTTCAATCTAGCCTTATCTAAATCACTGCTCTTCTCCAGGCAGTGTGGACCCAGCAACATCTACTTTATATATACCATGAAGGGGAGTGTCAGGGAGAAAACTGCACTAACTGAGGTTATGTCCTCCACATGTGTGAAAAAACCAACAAACAACCCTCCTGCATTCTTCCTACTATCCATGGACACTTCCATGTATTTACAGCTATCCATTTTAATTATAACTAAGTATTTATCTCCTGAGTGGCTGAATTACTAGGCGTTTAATTCTAGCGATGCAACACCTGATGGCCTGTTGCTTTCATTTGCCTGCAAATGCAAAACACAAGACATCAAATTTAATTAATGTGGCAAACGTCCACCAGCACCTCTGAGGTATCTGACATCCCACACAAAATCTGTGCTTCACATGCTTCAACAGCCTTCTCTAGCGCTTTATATGGAGGGATGAAAGAACAGAAAGTGTTGTGGTTATGTTTGTTGTTTTGGTTTTGGGGTTTTTTTAAATTTCATTTGCAGTCGTACAGCTTAAGCTCAGAAATTAATAATAGAAGTGCATATGTGACTATGTAGAAACAAATGCTGTTCAATGTCAAACACAAAACAAGATGCAAACTTATTTTTCCATTAATTAACCAAGCTTTCATCTCAATTGCTCATATCTGTAAATAAAGCTCACAAGCTAGTTTCAAACAAATCTGGGAATTGAGCAAACAACAAAAAAACCCCCACCTCTAAACCAAAATACCCCAACTCAACAGTCCTAGAGCTGGTTAGCTAATTATCTTTGCTGGTTTTCATTCAGGGGGACCTAAACAGATTAAAACAGGTTAAAAGCAACAGTACTGATGTGCTGACCTAAGGCCGACAGCCCTCCTTGGAATACCACCAGCCATCAGATGCTGCAAAACACTGCCAAGAACTGAAAGGCATCCCTGAATACTCTGAGAAATAGAAATGGGAAAGGAAAGATGGACAGCAGGATGGATGGGAAGACAGAGAGAAGGGAGAGAAGAAAGAACAAATGACTGGTCCCCACACCAAATAACATTACACTCTCCTGCAGCTATGCCTGTTCTCTAAGGATTTGCTCTTCAAGCTCTTTATTGAAATTGTTCAGGTCCTTAACTGATCTCCTGGGGGGCGAATCAGGGGAGTTGAAAAGCCTTAAGCTAATTAAGCATGGCTGAGACATGCTTGATGAGATGGGAAAAACATAAAGCTTTTGAAAGGGTGAAAAATCTCCCACCATCTGGTAGTGGTGTTGCAGAGAGAAGAAAGATGAAGGATAAAGGGGCAGCTCTCCGCATCGAGGAGGTCCAGGACTCTTTTAATTACTGGGTCACTGAGACCATTACGTCTCCAAATGCCTGTGAAAACCTATGAAACAAGCTTAGGAGGCTCAGCAAAACCAAGACCTCTTAGTGAGAAAAGTATCTGCAAGAAAGTGAATCGGAGCAGCTTTTCCCTAGATACATATGCTAATTAGAAATTACAGGTAATAGATGGGGATGGTGAAGACCCTGGATCAGAAAAAGCCTTTTTCCAGTGAACTCTCTACCTGTCTCCTCCAATTGCTGTTCTCCAAGGCCCTGAAGATAGTGTTCTCTTTAAATTAATACCACCCCACCAGCCAGAAAGAAGCTTCTGTTGTACTTGGCAGTCTGGGTGAACAGCCTGCATTTAGGATGCAGAATGAGTGTCCCAGGTGTTCCATCAATATGGCAAGCAGATGATGTGCTCCAGCCTCTTCAGGCCTGGTTAAGGTCTCATTGGTGTTTTTCCCATCTCTAAGACCGACTAAAGAAAAATCACACAGCATTCCGAGGGCCAACTTAGCACACCAGAGCAAAATCTGAGCTATTTTTGCTGTAAATGGCTTTGTCAGCCATGAGGAACGAATGTGCTGGTGTGATCCAAATGAAGAGCCTTCCCTTGCCTTCTCCTCTCCTATGAGCTGGATATGGCTATAGCTGACTACGGGTGTGGGCTAGCAAAGAGCACTCTGGTTTCAACACCAGAAGCTGTGACCAAACCCCTGCCAAAATGCAGCACTGTGCTCAACTCCTACTTCAGGATGCAAATACATGCAGCTGATTTCCTTCCTTCCTTCCCACCCGCACATGGATTCTTCTTCAATTATTTTGGCCATGTGCTGTGAGCCAGGCAGATTCGCAAGCTGCACAAGAGCAGGCAATATCCATCCTTGGATGGGAGACCTCATTAAAGGAAGAAAGCAGTACCGGCAATTTAACACATTGCACTGCACTGCTGTCTCCAGAATCAGATATAAGACCTCAGCCTTGACTACTTATGGTCGTTAAATATCTCATAGCAGTTGCGATAAAAACAAATGGCATTAACCCCATTCTTTGGCCAAATCTCAACATGAATTTCTCTCCACTAGGCTTCCTTTGAAGGTTCATTTGGACAAAGTTCCTGTGTCTTAAACTATCGCACTTGTAGCTCAGTACTGCTAAACACTGGCTGCACTTAATGCCAGAGGAAACAGTTTCACGAGCAGATTCTGTGATCTGTGCATATATCAGTTTCTAGGATAACTTGGGTTCCTTTAGATAGGTACCAGATATATATGTATTTCTTATTATCTGCTTTTCATGCTCGCATACTTTAGGAGCCAGCTGGATCTGCAAGCAGAACTGGATCCAGAAAATTTATCCCTATCCATGTCCTACATAATGCTGGAAGCAGTAACCACACAGTTACTGCGTCATCTGGTGTGAACCGTGCAGTACAAGACTCAGGTTTATATGTGCAAGCAGATTTATGATGAGATAGGCATTAAAAAACCTCACAATTGTATAAAGTGATGATAATAGCTGTATTTGCTGAACTCTGGACAGTTACTACTCTGGAAGGCAGAGAGATAAGGGAAAACCATGGAAGGTGACACTTTTGCCACTTGAAGACCAGTGTGGGAGCTGTTAGCTACACCCATATAACAGGAACTGGGAAATAGCTGCTATCCCAAGGAGGATGCCCCAGAAAATGAGAGGACAGCTCTGGTGTTTTGGAGATCCAGCTTTGTGATCACCAGAGAGAAGCTACTCATATTGAAAGGAAGGACTGGGTGTGCTGGTGGGTACCACACCAAAACGCCACGAACACACAAGATGCCAAGAGGTAGAGCCAAGACTGAAATGAGATGTGATTGCAGCTCCTATGCAAAATTCAGAGCCATGAGCATCCAAACCCAGGTCAGGAAGAGGGATCGTGTCAGTGCACACTATTGCTTTCATATCCTGCTAATCAGAGCATGTTGGAGATAAATCTGAATTTGAGTCCCTCTCCGTGCTGGAAGGTCAACTCCTGACCCTCATATCCTAGAGATCCCTGCAAGGCAGCTGTGAGGGAAAGCCCCTTCCATCCCTTCCACACATGTTGGGACATCATCAATGAAAATGCATGATCTGCAGAGCCCTTTTAACACTCAAAATAACAAAACAAAAGGCAGTGTAGCTGCTGTACACTCAAAGCAGTAAGTCATGCTCCGTTTTCCATCCTCCTCAGACCAGCTGAGTCCTGGGCTGATGGAGGCACTATGTTCAGGTACCAGCACTCCAAGGAGGAGAAGCTACGACACAGCCCTGTTCAGTTTGCGGGCTTTTCTGCTCATCTTCCCTGGTGTCTGGACTGCTGGAAGAATCAGCTGATTTAATTTCCTTGAATTGAGCTGCTGGAATTAGGTGCTGATTCTTTAGCACAGTAACATCATATTTTGAAGCACCTGAGGTATCTCCATTCGCGCTTATTTGATGCTTTTGTGTGGTGTTTCAGGCTGACAGATCATTCAGGCTGACAGATCATACAAACACATCTAACGAATGTGTTTTAACTGATGAAACACCTTGTAACCATAATAGCATCTTGTCACGAATTGGGAATCACAATTTTTTTCAAGGTACTGAGACAGTGACTTTGCCATCCTGACCCCCATAACTATATACCACTGTTAGTTGTAACCAGGGGGCAATGGAGAAAATATTACTGACTTATTCTTCTCAGAACCCAGAACACAGTTAAACTGTTTTGCTATCCAGGTAAGAATGGTACAGCCCGTAAGTGATTGCTTATTTCCTCCACAGAGAAAATGCTGAAGGTGTAAACATGCTGTCTTTCAAGGGCTGTCGAGTAATGTAGGTATTGAGTGGTTTTTGACAGAATGCTGTAATAGGAATAAGGGCATTTTTGGCCTTGGTGGTAGCTATGATTACTGGCAGAGCCTTGCTCTTCATACCAGCAACTGGGGAATAAACAAACAAAAACAGTCTAGGCACCCACAAAGGAGGATAATGAGATAAAAGGCTTATGTGTCCCAGCATTTCAGGGTAAAGACACTGGACCAGTGAAATAATGATAAAGGGCATTTTGTGCTTGAAATCTGCTGGCTGCAAAAAGCTATGGATTTGAAAACTCAGGATAGAAGTCATGTAAATTCTGAACCTGGAAAAAGAATCCTTAACCACCTTTTTAGCAAAGAACAGTGTTAATCAGTTATGGAACAATTGCACTATGAACACCGCAGCATGTATATGGGTAAGCAAGAGACAGTGCCATTCTATGCTCTTCACATTTCTCTTGGATCTCTCAAACAAACCCAAGCATTTGCAGTTGCCCACAGACTGTCTACAGCTGCAACTCAAAGTGCATCGTCCAGAGCAGCTGCTTTGCTGAACTGGTTTAATTGCAGCTACAAACACATTAACAGCCCACAAAAGTGTGCCAGGAAAGGTTCTTCAGAGCTCATGCAAAACCTCAACATGGAGATGCTGAACTTTTTGTGAAATAGCATGAAGTCCCAAAGAGCTGCACCAGTATGTTTGAGATACAAATACTACATGATTCAGGTGCAGTGCCAGAGATGCAGAAAACAAGGTTAAATGCAAGCTTCCTCGCTGGCAGATCATTCATGGTGACTAGAGACAGGGTCAGCTTGGGCTGTTGGACTAACACTATGGGCCAGGTACACTATTGGTGACCTCACACACTCATCTGGAGGTGAAATGTGATGAAAGCCAACCAAGCGAAGGAAAGCTGTTCCAGATGGCAATACCTGCTTGAGAGAACACTCACTTGTCAACTGCATTAAGAAAAAGTGAGAGGACAGAAACCCTGCCACCAAAATGTTATAGGTAATGGGCAGGAAAAATCCCCCAACAACCAAAACCAAAATGCAAAATCCAGATGTAAGAGGAAAACATAATGCTTCAAAGACCTGAATGAGTTCAGGTGGGATTTCTCCTGCTCTGGATCTGCAGTACTGAGAAGCAGATTTAATCACAGCTGGGGCCGTGCCATGTCAAAGCAACCTCTACTTTACAAGCTGGAGACACATCTTCCCCCTCACCATGAAATAGTCGCTCCTTATACAGCACTGGCCTTCCTCTACAAGCACCATGAGCAAGGGCACGTATGAAGACATGTTGGACCTCCTTGGCAGAGCCAGTACTGTGGGTGTGTGCAGAAGAGAAAACAGAGCAAAGCTCAATCAAAAAATGTGCCTCCTGACCCAAATGATTGTACGCAGAGTGAGTAAACACCATCCTTCTCATATGAGAACAAGATTGGCTACTCACCCACACCAGTGGGCACAACTACAGCAATAAAGCTACTGACAGCAAAGTGACAATGTTGTTCCTCTGCTCCCTCAAAAGAGCAAGAGAGGGAATCTTTTCATCCAAGGACACGTGCTCCTTGCTTTGAATTCGCTCCTGTTCTGTACTTGAAATAAAAGCTGGCTCTCCCAAATCACCTCCTCCCCACTCCCACTGCTTGTGGTTTTTACCCATTTAGTTACAACCACACTCATTCTAATTCATGAAAACTGTTCAAGTGCAGTTTCTTTCTCTGCTGCCATTTGCATGTATGAAATTGCTATAAAATAGTGCAACAGGGCAGTGTGGTACATCCATACATAATGCAAGCAAGCGAATACAGAATCTCTCATTCCCAGAGCCAGCTCAGTTGGATCTGTACGTATTATTCCATCATAAGCTTTATTGAAGGAGGTACCATTCCAAAATTAATCGGTGCATAACAAGATGAAGCTTCCTTTTGTAGCAGACAGAGCACAAGAACATGACGTTTGTCCATGAGGGATCAAATTCTTTCTTTCTGTAGCTCCTCCATGGGTCTGCTGGACCTATTCTAATTTAAGACTGAAGTTCTCACTGTTACAAACAGGAGTTAAGCCCACTGTTCAGATGCCTCTCTAGCTCTATAGTATATTTTTAAATGGTGCCATTTCTCTGGAGGTGCTAAAGTTAATTTCCAGCTACACTGTTAACTAGGACGCCATCTGTACCAGCGCAGTCCTTGCCCAGTGAGCACTACTTTTTCAGCATGTTCCAGGAAAAAGTTTCTAAGATGTCAGTGTCTCTCCCATGTTCCTTTCACTCATTCCTTGGGTGCTATTTGAGATGATCTGAAAGAGATATGTGTTCCGTTTGTATAAGGCACCACTGCCTCTCTGGAGAGTTGACCTAAAACTGAAGCCTAGAAGACTTGGACACCATCACATGAAATATGTATTCGATTATCTTTCCAGTTTTCATATGCTAAAAGGGCATTAGCAGTAGCTCAAAGCTCTTTAAGCCTTGTATCTTCTTTTCAGTGGGATTTCACAACTTTGTATTTTTTGGCATGGAAAATAAAAATGAAAATGGCGCTTCAAAATATTCCATTAAAAATATCCAGTTTCTCTTCAGCTTCTGAATGGATTTATTTTTTAAATTTCTTTTTATTTTCTGGACATGGAAAAAGAGTTCTAGAAATTATTTTACTTGATTTAATGCTGAGTGTGTTTCGACTCAGTACTGTAATGTGAGTTAATCAAACCAAACAAAGGCCGCACTGTCAACACTTTCAGCAAGAACAAAGAGATATTTTAAAATGAAATAAAAACTGCCAATTCATAATAGTATTTCCATTCTACTTACTGAAAATGAGATGAAGAAAGCAATCAAACACGTACAATAAACCTTAAACACTATCATTGTTAAACTACTTCCTTTTCTTCTTTCTTTTTCTCTTTCCTTTTGGCTTTTTGTCTTGCATCCTATCATCAAGCCTGATAACATAAAGTGACTGACAGTAGGCAAAATGTTTAAGCTGAGACATTCCTTACATTTTCTACTTGTTATTAGAAAAGCACACAAAAAACCTGTGTCATTTGTCATTGAAAGAGATGAAAAATAATTAAAACCAAAAATTGGTCTTGCACCACCTATTCTTTACATACACTCAGGTTAGAATCTAATACATGGAGAACAATGAAAAGAAACGGATTCCTTCTGTGGCTGGGAAAAAATATAACTTTTTTCCCCCCAGGAGATTGAACTCAATATCTGGAGCAGACTCCTGACAGCAACCACCAGTCCTGCCAATGCACAGTGCTTCACAGCATGGCCCAGGCAGCACCCTTAGGGATGGTCTGCATCACATTGGCCGCCCCATTTTGGGCAGCATGTGCTGCCTGATGTGGTCTGGCCTCTGCACTGGCCTTTGCTTAAAAAAGGAATGAACCCCATTGTCTCTGTGGTCCTGCTGGTGCACGCCACTAATCATGACAGCATGCAAGGTGCCATGGATCAGTAAAGCTGGTCCACAGAAGTGATGCTTCCTGCTAATGATCTTACTGATCCTTTACTATCAGTGAAGCAACTGCTGATAGCAAATACCCTTTGCTATCAGCCAAGGGTAAGAGCTGGAGATCTTTCAGAACTCATAAAGCTACCACAAATATAACCATGGACACCAGGTCCAAAAAACCCAGTCCTCTTCCACACACTGAAACATCCAAGTGGAGCACAAAACACGCTCCCATAAAGGCACTCACAGGCACATCAACTTCACCCGTTTGCAGCTTCTACCAGAGCTACCTCCATTCCATACTTGTGCCAGGACTTACTGTGTTCATCAAATTCAACATCCCATTCACAAACTTGGGAAAAAATGCTGCCTCCTCTTCCAAAAGTAACCTCTTGCTAGGCTTAAAGTTTTCTTTTTCCTGCCTACACTTATGGCCTTTGCTACATCTACAACACATAGAAATTACCTGGATTGACTCTTCTGCCACAGCTGCGATATCTTCAGAAGAGCAAAGTGCTTTGTACTGGGAGATAAAGACTAAACAGCTTTTGGACCACCACAGACTGACCACAGCAGGCTGGCAAGCAGAACCTGGTTGCAAAATCTCCTTGTCTGGCTGACAGTGCAGCTGCAAAGCTCACTTGAGTTTTTTGAAGATCTCGAGAAAATAAAGGTATGTAAAGTGAGGCTTCTTAAAATCTAAAGGTATTCTCTGGGTAAAGGCATTTTTTTGGCTTTCCAGTGATAATCTTGCCACTGCGTACCTCCAACCACTTCCAGCTACCTGCTTTGTGACACCTCACCTCTCTGAAGATCTTAGAGCTTTAGACTTGCAAGTTTAAATACTCATTTGCAATTTTCTGGTTCCACAACGCTTCCAGTATTTCTGCAAAAGGTCCAAAGGTGCACTTTTTTTTTTTTTGTGTCTTTGCCAAATATCAATACCTGTGAGAAGAAGATTCTGAAGATATATTTAATATTTAGGGCCAGACTATTCTGTAACAGCCCCAAAAATGTCATCTGATCCATTCAGTATTGGTTATTATCAAACACACTATATCTTATTTGAGGTATTTATTCCTTTCTTCTTTGGGGAACTGAATAAAGAAGTTGGAGCCTTCATACAAGATCTTTAGAAGCCACAACACTCCAAAATACCTTTGTATCCTTTTCTTTCCAAACAAAAGAAAATATTGTTTAAAAGACAGATAAAGAAGATTTTTAAAATATCTTTTTTCCCAAAATGTATCATGTGTCTCCACTTGAACCTGAAAAGAAGTTTAGTTAAGAAATAAAAAGTAGTTACAATTGCCATGACTCAAGAAAAAATATGTCAGATTTGTCTGAAAAGATCTTTCTCAAGGAGTATTTAATTTCTCTACAGTCACGATGTCATATTGAACAAAGTCATTTTTTTGACATTATTTACAACTGTACCAATACATGTAAAATCCTATAAACTGGGAGCTCATTTCCTCCAGGCTTTGGAATATTTAATTCTCTCAAGATTATGCCATAAAATTATCTCTTTTGTTTAAATACAAATGGGTAAATGATCTGAAAATCCAACTGTTTAAGTGAAGAATGGATTAAATTATGGCTACAGAATTACATAGTCATTCATGTAGCAAAGACTGTTGAGCAAAACTGGCTTTAGCTAGAACAGAAATTAGGCAGAATTCAAATTTACGGTAAACAGACACTGACCAGAAACTAGTAAAGGAAGTCACACATACTGCAAATGATTTATACTGTGAAACCTTTCCCAGCCTGCTCCCAAGCTAACTTAACATTTTGTGGTTCATAAAGAAGAAAAGATGGTTAGTACAGCTCCCTAAACTTAGCGTTCCATCAGGTTAAGATGCAACTACACAGAAATACTAATTGTATGGGCTGTGTCCTGCTCTTAAACTAAATCTCTGGACACTTTAGTATCCTTTTCCTAGGCATTAATTATGGCATTTTGCTCCTTGACTGTGCTTCTGCATTTCTGGACTTGTCCAACGGAAAAAAACATGTCCCTCGCCTCGGGAGGATGCTACCCAACCACTCTGAATTTCTTTCTTGAGTGGAGAAACATCTCGAGTCAAGTTCAAATCATGTTCCAAACAGAACAATAAGACAAACTATTTTTGCCCAAATACAAAAGAGAGCCGACAGAGAAATAATGGCAACTTCTGTTCATATTCCAGTCCTCCAACAGAAATCCTGCCCTCCAAAGAGTTAAGCAACTTCCAGAGACGATCAGTGAGCAAAATCATCATATCTCATGTCTTTAGATAGAAGATAGAAAGAGGTGGCAAATAAGAAGACATAGAGGAGAGCAGGCTCAGAGGGGGACACGGCTGCATATGCACTCAAATAAACATGAGTTTTATATCCATGTGCTGCAAATTGTGCTGTGGAAAAACTGTACTGATTAAAACTACAATGAAAGGCTGTCATTATGACATGACGGTACTATTTCCAAGGGTAGGTATAAAGGGACTGTTGAATGGTCTATTAAAAGCATGTACACATACCTCATCAGCAAATAGGTCAGTGATTACCACTTATTCTGTTTTTAATAAAGGGATTTGAGAATATTCTCTAATCTTGTGTAAGAAATACAGATTTTCATTATTCCCTTATGAACTAGAATGGGTGCATTATAGTAGCAGGGAGGGAAAAAAAAGCATCTTAGTTTGTCTTTTTTCTTCAATTGCTCCCTAGTAATATATAACTTTAAGTTACGGTAGCAAAAAAGGGGATAAATTGGCATATGCTCTATTTTATTACTGATGGTGGAAAAAGCAACAGCAGGTTTTTATGAAATTCACACAATGTCTCTTATTGTTAAATTCTTCAGGGTAATCTGGCTTATTTCTTGCTGCTGGCAATGTGAAACAGTGGTGAGATTGCCAAGATTTTGATTCTTCGTTCTCCTGGGTTCCTGGCTCCCCAGAGCCTCAGAAGTGCCAGGATCAATGACTCCTTGGTAATACACTCTAGGGTGTGATCCTGGAGCTGTGAAGCCAAATGCGCTATACAGAAAGGACCCTGCAAGCCCTAAAATCCCCCAAAATACACAGATGAGCTGGTAGTAAAACTTGCACAACTAGATCAGAAGATTTGTCAGAAGTTTGTGAAAATTGAGACACACATCAAAACCAGCAAGAAACAGTAATTTTTTCCACAGAAAACCAGATAACTTAAAAAATTCCCATCACACTTCAATGCCACAATCAGTAACTAAGCAGAAACCTAGTTTTAGATTGAAAAACAGACTTTGATCTTTATTGGTCATTTAGTGGCTTCCAGAGCTCCAGTGCTGGGGACAGCCCAGGTCACAGATGACTCCCATTAATCTAATGGTTCCCAGCGAGGGATACAGGGGAGAGAGGCAGCTTGGTGCTACCCTTCACTCCAGGATGAGCTTGGTTACACAAAAAAGAAGTATAAGATGTAGAACAGAAGACCAGGTAGTTTGCAGTATAGCAGTCACTATGTTTGG